>JADFUC010000820.1:0-35538 GCA_019722365.1 Lithospermum erythrorhizon | reverse complement strand
CTCAGTACTTCGTTCAGTTGTGTGCTAAGAGTTGTTCATTTAAATAATTAATATTCTTTATTATGAATGCTTTCATGTTTAATGTTTAAATAATTATTATATCTGATATTTAGATATTATATTGAAATTTATATTTTGTTTATTGTTTGAATGCTTTCGTATTTTGTTTTATATTTTCAATATTCTTTATTATGGCCGATTTTAATTTTTTTTATTATATTATATGGTGTGGCGTTTCTAGCGGAATACATTATTATTATATTTAATTAATTATTTGGTAAAATATTATCTGAGGAGACGTAGTTGTGGCGAAATATTTTTTGTAGTTATGACATTTCTATGGTGTTATGTAGATTATTATATTTAATAAATTAATTATTTAATATTAAACGTATGACGTTTCTATGGCGTTATGTTTATTATTATATATAATAAATTAATTATTTAATATTAAGTGTGTCGTTCAGCCTTAGGCGAGAGCGATTTTATGTATGTGACGTTTGTATGAATTATTTATCTTTATTATTATATTTTATAAATTAATTTTATAATAGTAAATTATTAACGTTATTGTGACGTTAATATTATTATTACATCGATTTATTTAATTGTGTTAAGTGTGCGACGTTAGTGTGGCGTTGATATTATTATTATATCGATTTAATTAATTATTTAATATTAAGTGTGACGTTTTTATCGCGTGAGTAATATTATTATATTTTATAAATTAATTATTTAATATTAAGTGTGTGACGTGAGTGTGGTGTTTATATTATTATTATATCGATTTAAATATTTATTTAATATTAATCGTATGACGTTTTTATGGCGTGAGTAATATTATTATATTTTATAAATTAATTATTTAATATTAAGTGTGTGACGTTATTATGGGTTGTATTATTATTATATCGATTTAATTAATTAATTAATATTAATGGTGTGACGTTATTGTAGAAAATTTTTTGATTACTTTTTGTTTCATACTAATTAAGTGTGATTCATTAATTAAGTATTGTTTAAATGTGTAGCTTGATTTTGCCATTTATTCTCAATTTAATTATCTTAATATTAGTGCATTTTCCTTAATTAAGTGTGTTTCCTTAATTTAAAAATGCCTGATATGTGTTCAAGTGGCGGTTGCTTAGGTCAAATTGCCACGTTTCTAGATAGTTTTAGCGGGTTATTCCGTAGGTACAGTGGCGTTTTTCAAATGTCACACAATCATCATACTAGTTTGTGTATGACATGTCTGCGACGTTTTGATTTTAATGCGACGCTTCGTATGTTGCGTTTGATTTATTGTGAAAAGCGTGCTTAAAAGACCTAATACGACATTTCTGTGACGTTTTTTGGCATCGCATTAGCCAAAATGCATGGTGGTGGTTAGACAAAGAAGAAGTTCGGTTTCTTAGGAGAATGTGGACGGTTGATAGTCTATAGGGGTTCAGATGTGATTCTAAAAGGTGTGAAACGTGGTACTTTGCCCATGTTACGAGAACATTTTGTCAGGGTTGCTATGGTGTTGGGAAACAGGTGGAGCAGTCAAATTGTGGAGTCAGTAGTGAGTTGAAGGGGGCAACTTCTCGTCGCTTTTAGTAGCAAATATAACGTAGCTTCAAAGGGTTTGAGTAGAGCGTCAAAGGGAGTAGTTCAAAGGATGTCTTGAGAGAACTACCGTCCAGATTACATAAAGGAATGCGACAATGGGAAGGAGTTAGCTAATGTCTTCTTGGTTGCGAGAGGAACTAGGTTCTCATGTGTTATCTATTGTGGTCTTTGAGACTATTGATGGTAATTTTGTCGTTGGAGAGAGATTTTGTCGCTTTGGGGTTTGAAGATCATAGGAAAGCTGTACTTTCGATTACATAGATGCGAGGAGAGTGATGCATTAGATGTGTTCCCTTGGCCCAGTGAAGATAGAAAGCAGGCATGCTTTGGTATTCACTAGTTCCCATTTTGGTCTCCATGTGGTGTTGATGTGATTAGCTTCGGGTTGTCGGCCAGGCGGTGGAGAGGGTTTACTGCAGGAGGCAAGGTTCAAGCAGTTTGGACTTGCTCGTTACAGCCCTTGATTTGCCCGGTGGCGAGGGAGGCACAATGTGAGAGGTGTGGATGTTGGGCATTGTCTATCTCTTTAGAATTCGGGTTGGGCGTTTAACATCCTTGTGGTACACATGGGCATTTGGTTACATACAGGCACTGCATAGTCGCCGAATATAGGTTGGTGCATTACATTTGTTTTGGGAGGTTGCGGTTGCTCGACATCTCACGGAGGATTCAAGTCAAGGTAGATATTTGTTGGGAATGACTTGAAGTCCCGTCGCTTGATTTGAGAGTACCATTTTCTTAGCCTTATAAATAAAGGCTTAGTATTTGAGTAGTATTTGTCCCGATAGTTGAGTGGGTTTTTGCTGGGCGCTTAGCGGCCCTGTGTCGGTCTAAACTTTAACACTACCAAATAAATATATAGTAGTCCTAGAATCTTGTGATGACTATATCAAGGTCTTAAGTCTATTGTATTGATCCGAATATAGGATAGTCTTTATGCGGAGATATTAAATTCTTAGGATCTTACGTAGTTCCCGTAGTAGTTATCGTTGTGAGGGTCACGAGAATAGTGAATCTTGTAAATCTATTCTAGGAATTTGTGATTCTATTAGATAGACAGTGATCTACACATCACGAAACTAAGTTTGGCTTCAGTGTTGGTTGTTCATAAAATTATAATTGGGGAAATGGGTTGTGTTTCACATTAAAGATGGATAGTCACAACATTGTTAGGGATACCACGTTAAATCTATGTATCTTTATTTTCGATCCTTCTTGGTGTCTTAGAATTAAAATACGTTTGGTATAAATTCGCTTCCGTCCTTATAACATATGTGAATAAAGATATAAATTCGAGTCTGCTATGTTAGCTAATAAAGAATGTACTTATTCTATTACTGAAATTCCATCACAAAGGTTTGGATTTTAATAATGGCACCGTGTGAGAAAAAATATGCTGCTTACTCCATATGTGCCACTCTCATGTATATACGTATTAACTCTTTCCTTTCATCTCCATAAAAATAAAGGAATTCCATATGATAGGGGAACGACATGATTGGAAACTATAATTCCTATATTGTTTAAATGAAATATAACTCAACATCATTAGATTTATCGAATGAATAGTATTCCATCGATTACGATCAATTTATTTGATTATATAACAAAACTTTCTCTTTCTTTTTACTTAATTATATATGATTTCAATATAATATTATTTTGATCTTTTCATTTTTAATCTTTAATAAAATATTTTTTATGTTCATGATCAAGTAAAATATTTTTGATAAAGTACTTTTAGGTATATAAAGGCGGGAGCTCCCGTTAGCAACATATTTAAGTGGTTTGCATTCTATTATTTTATGTGTGTGTTTTTTGTTATTAATTCGATTAGAAGTCTTAGGAATGCATCCAATCAATACTTCGATTCTACATTTTAGGGGATGGGTTTAAATTTTACCAAATTATAATTTGAAGCCCCAAAAATTAGACCCAGCGCTTCAAATTAATAAGCGGTCAACATAGCGGTTAAACAGATGGAGTGGCTTGATTGATAGAATTAAGACTTTTTCTATTATTATTGGAATAACAAAAGATGGCACATAGTGAATGCAATGTAAACCACGAAATGTCGTTAATGCGCTCCATTGCTTTACCCTAAGTAATATTACTCGATTATAAATAAAAAATCACTGCGGCCCGCGTCAGTAAATTAGAATGGAGCAACTAATTGATAATTCCAAACCATACAAAGTAACTTGTTCTTGGCGAATGATATTTGATTACTAATCATTCAATGTGCTGATATGCATGGGTTTTGGTTGATGGGTTCGACACAAACTCAAAGCGCCTTAATAGACTCTGGGTTGAAAGACTTAAACCCAAACCAGCAAATTCAAATTCAATCCAATGTTTCGGCCTTCGGGTTGGGTTGGTTAGGTCAACCTCGTTGACCACGTAGACAATTGATACTACATACCTCATTTATCAATTACTAGTAGGCCAACCTCGCCCAAGGCCGAGGTTTGGTATCTGCCCTAATACCATGCCCACGGGTAGTGCAATCAATATGTCAACCCAATATATTTATAAGGGAGTACTTACTTGATAGTTGATACATGACAATATGCCCACATATTTACATGTATTGTAAAGGCCCATTATTGTAACCCATTATAATAATAAGGCTCTAATTACAAAACCAACATAGATACCAAGACGTGTCAAGGGGCGGGCGAACGTATGAGCGAATCGAGCGACCCCGACCCAGTTCTAAAGGCCCCGTTTCTAACCCGGGCCGTATCGACAAGCCGTGTCTCGAGGGCTTTAGCGTCGAAACAACGTCAAATTTAGGCGTTACGCGTTTAACCTGATTAGAAAAGTAAGATAGTGTAATAAGCGTTGGTAACGTTTCACATAAAAAGAGATAACGTTCGGTGTGTTACGTAACAAGCGTTGCGATGTCTTTATTAGGCGTTACCACGTTAATTACCCGGCATCTGTATTTTTAGAGCGTTCTTTATTCTGTGGTGTTATTTTATGAATAGCGTTACGTCTTCATCTGACGTAGTATGACGATCTCAAAGCGGTATATTTTGAGCGTTGGTGAAGATAACGGCTAGTATTATGAATAAACATTACCACGTCGTCGAATGTAGTAGCGTCTATTATAAGCGGTAGTTTTTATATCCGTTAGCACTAAACGTTACCACGTTTATCTTGACGTGTGCGTTTATTCTGCAGTTGACATTCCACCATTATTGGCCTCTATAAATAGGGAGAACCACAAACTTGTTTTCTCATGAATCCTAAGCAATCTAACCTGATCAAAGCAATTCTTTTTTATAATCATAAGCGTTAACGTAGAATTAAATAATTTCTTTTATAATCATAAGTATTCTTGATCTTAGTCAAACCAATTGTGGTATATATTTCAATTCGTAAACCATCTCATCGATCTTGAAAGCTTGCACTGCTCGGGATTAATTCTACATCTTTAACTTGTTATTTTACATATTTTTGTTGTTTACATTTATAATGGCCCTAAGCGACCAATTAGTGCTACGATTCAAATAACCTTGTTAATTTAGAAGAGGATGTACTTATGGAGTCACTACGTAATTAATTCTGTCCAGGTGTTATCTGGGTAATTGCTGAGAGAAAAAAAGCTCATGGGTTTGGAACCACTTTGATGGCGATCGTGTGTGAAACAAAGGCAATTTGTGCATATTGTAAGATGGAATTAGTATGGAAAGCGAGGGGGGATAGTGGAGCCAGGTAATTTGGGTAGATCTTGAAATATGATATAAAATAACTAAGGATAGTGTTCGTTAGGGCTTGAAATTGTCAAACAACAATTAATACTCAAACCTTTGGAAATTTTAGTTTTTAATGAGTTTTTTTATAAAATGGAGTCAATGAAATTTGTAATTTAGTAATTTTCTTTCAAAATTTTTGTGATGGATAGGCGTTTTATTCATTGGATTCAAAGGCTATTAACCCCGAGCTATTATTATCCCCGTTTCTACTTTGCGTAGTATTGCCTTCAAATATTTTAAAAATAAAAAAGAACTTATAGAGTAAGATGATGAATACATTGCCTTGGAAAGTTTGTTTGACAGGCTCATCGGTGTATTCGATGATTTTGATATAATTTGTGTTACATGTCATTGGATTGATATAGATTGGATTTTACAAAGAAGAATTATATATTTTAGATCAATTTGCTAAACATAACAACATTTAAATTTCCGAAGGTATTATTTCATGTGCGGAAGAATATAATTGTTTGAATAAAATTGCTTATTTCCTTTGATAATGCATCGGCAAGCAAATTAGCAGCTATTGACACACTTAGAATGGAAGTTAAACCTGATTATAATGAACTATTTCATGTTAGATGTTTATGTCATGTACTTGAATTAGTTGCTAATGATGGAATTAATGTTGTTTGGGATGAATTTATTCATCCTATTAGAAAGGTTATTCATTTGATTATCGCGGGAGGGGGTAAGAAAACATGTATATAAAAAATAGTTCAAGATGGATCGAAAAAATATAAAAAATTAATCTTGGATGTTGATACTAGATGGAATTCTACTTACATGATCTCTAATCGTGCATGTTTATAAAAGAAATTTCTAAATTTTATTCCATGTATGCTCCTAACGATCCATATTATACTCCGTTGAAATATGAAAATTGGAAATATTGCTATGAATTGCTTAAGTTTTTAGCCTCGTTTAAAGATTATACAAAAGTTTTTTCTAGTCAATATAGTCCTAATATTCATTTAGCTCTCGAATGTGTAGTTAATCTTACTGATACATATGGATACTCATAGAAAAGAATATGTTGTTAAGGATATAGTTCGAATATGGAGACAAGTTTTTTAAGTATGTGTTGTCCCATAGTATGTGTTGGTTATCGATCCGCGTTTTTTAGATGGAAGGGAGTATGATTATCAACTCTAATCAATCACGTATGTATGCATCTCCAAAACAATGTTCGAATGCAATCTTGGACTTGACCCCCGTGAGAGTTTAGAAGATAGTGTGTTGTGTCCCTAAGTAGTTCTTGTAGAACTTATGTTAAATGGCTGTTCTTAGACCTCATTGTAGGTATTTCAACTTTACGGGATTATTGTATTTTGACCATGTCAAATGTACTATATAATATGAGGACTATAACGACATCGGGTTGGGTATACTACAAGTGTAGTTGTGGAAATAGTTGTACACTAGATATGATTTGTAGGACCGGATATAACGGTTAGATTTCTGGCCTCTTGGAGAATTAATGGTGATTATGATGTGCATCTCCACTATAATATTGGAGTCACATTAATTCATACAACCAAGAAAAGAACGGGTATAAGAGTTTGGTGACACAAATCATACCAAAGCTTATTTGTTAGAAATGCAGTGCGAGGAATCGTTCTCGGATAATACTTTCGATTAATAAATGTCGTCAAAGGGCAAGTGGGAGTGTTTGAAATATGAGATATTAGATCTCATAAATATGCCTGTTGAATAATTTGATTGTATAACCGATTTACTCGTTTAAACATATAAGTTCAGATATATGTTTGATTGTTGGACAATTGACATATTATGATTAACTCGCATTGACATTAGGGCTTATGATGGCTTACTAGGGTCCGCCCATAATGTATATATCAATATGATGATTGCGTAAATTAATATATTATTAACGCCAATCGAGCCACAAAAAGATACTTGCTGACAAAAGGGTCAAACTATAACACGATTATAACTTCCTGGATTAATGTGTAACGCCAAGGAAATAATGGGGCGAAATTCCAATAGCGCCGAAAATGAAAAGGAAAAAGAGGGGTTCTATTATGTTCTACTAGGTCATTCTAGGTGCCTAAAATATAGGGTTTGAGAAGCCTATATAAAGGGGGTTAAGTTGATTGTTTTGCTTGCTCATTTTTCATTTGCTAATTCACTAATCATCTTTTGAGAAAAGATGAAAAGCAAAAACCCTTCTCCTCCCATCCCTCTTGTTCGGCCACCATAGAAGAAGAAAAACCTTGGCTTTTTCTTCCTCCTAAATTCTTTTATTCACTTTAATTGTTCTAGTAAAATCGAAGGAAGGGTTTGATCAATCGTTGGTGTGTTGTTCTTGAAAGAACCTATTTTAGTTGTTAAGTAGCCTCCTACGATCCTTATTCTATTCTTATTTGCAAGGTGTAAGGTACATCACAATCTACGATTAAGTACCCCATTTTATAATCTCGTAGTGTTCCAAGAATTCGGCTTATATAATTGTCAGTTTAATCCAAAAAATCCAACAGTGGCATCAAGAGCCTACTTCGAGTTTTATGATTACGTAATTATGATATATAAATTATTTATATGATTGAGATGAGATTTTATATGTTAGAAATTGTTACTTGATATTTGTTTAATTCGATCTATGATATATGTGATTTATTAAATTAAATATGATTAATTTTAATCAACAATTCGTCATTTTTAAGTACTTAAATCAGAAATATTTTTCTGGATTTTACATAATTGTTTCAAATTTGTCTGAATTAGTTTCTATATTTGCAAAATAGTTTAATCAATTGATTATATAGTAAAATGAGATAATATAGATTAATTGTTAATCTTTAATTTGTATTTTTTGTATAGTTCAATTATAAATATTTTTCTACAATTTTGAGAATTTTCTGAGATTTTTTCGAGCAAAATTTTATATCAGTTTCGATTTCGAATCGATAAAAACTTATCGATTTGTCAAAATCTGGAACATTAGAAGGGAGGCGGCGTTGATGTCAGTATGATGTTAGCCCTAGCAATCACACATGTCAGCCCTAGCAATTATACATACGAATCTCTGATTAAATTACTGTTTTTACAATCTCGTAGTGTTCCTGGAATTCGGCTTATATAATTGTTATTTTAATCCGTAAAATCCAACAGTGTATGCCAACAACCATTGTGTCAGATTGAACTTTTGTTAACTTGTGTATTATAATTGTTAAAGTAGTTAAATGATTCGACACTTATCATTATATTATAATTTATATATTGTAATTGATAAAATTTTGTGTCAAAGAATATATTGTTAAAATAACAATATTCATCTGTATATTACATAGTAATTAGATTTTATGTAAATTCTTTTAATTATATAATGAAATTTGTTTAATGTTAAAGCATTTTTGAAGATATTGATAAAAGTTTCAAATGCATTAATATACTATTGTTTAAATAAATAAGTGTTGAAGTATTAAATATTATTTCAAGAAATAATTAAAATAATTCTAACAATTTTGTAAAAAAGTTCATTAGTAATACATTTCATTAATTCAAAGAGAACTGTTCATAGCTTAAATGGCTATTGCATGAGAACAAATTATAAAGGAAAATATTAAAAGTTGAAATAATAATGTCCTTCAGATTAAAGAAACACCCAATGCTAGTAGAAAACCAAATAAGATTATAATTTGTTTCAAGGTAGTCTTGTAAGGACACATCCCATCCATTCCAAGATTTGAACTTGTGATAGTTGTAGTCCAAACTTGCGAAAAAAAAGCCATCAGTGATAATACAAATGGTGTGATAATTG
The DNA here is from genome assembly GCA_019722365.1 of Lithospermum erythrorhizon. Classification (NCBI taxonomy): domain Eukaryota; kingdom Viridiplantae; phylum Streptophyta; class Magnoliopsida; order Boraginales; family Boraginaceae; genus Lithospermum; species Lithospermum erythrorhizon. The sequence goes on along the minus strand of JADFUC010000820.1, from coordinate 26,382 downwards.
AGTGACTTGGTGAGGAGAAGCAATGTGAAAATTGTCTCTCCAATGGAGGTCATGGAGAAAGATGAATTTGGGACTAAGGGATCATTAATTCGAGTGGTGTCAAGTATGTCTTTGAAGAGGTTAGAACCTTCTATGAGGGTTCTTTTTCCATGAAGAAAACATTCAATAAGCCATTTGGGATTTGCATCATTTAAGATTCCAAGTAATATTTTCGTGTCTCTTTTTCTACAATCGTGGGAGCAATTGCTCGAAGAAAAAGGAAAAAGGTTTTTGAAAAGAAATGTAATGAGATTAGGGTTATTATCATGGCTTCGGGTGTTTTGACGGTTGGTGGTGGAGTTTGGATGTCGAGAGGTGCTAAACCATTCTTGTGCCAATTTTTTAAGCCTCCCAATTGCATTGGAGACAGAAGGAGTTTGATGTTTATAGATGCATTCATTTCTTATAAGCCAGACGGTCCAAATGGAATTACCAAAATTGAGAAGCTGTAAAATGTTATTATTGGCCCAGTTTTTTAAAAACAAGGTTGACAGTAAGTTCAGAATTGAATTGATGGGGGGGAGGGACTAAAGTTAATAGATGACCATAAGTTATTTATAAAAGTACATTCAAACAAAAGATTATTACTAGACTCCCTACTTCAGGGGCAAAGACGACAATTTGTGTCGAGAATTTTTTTTGTTTTATTTACTAATAGGTCAGAAGTGGGAAACCTATTGAGTAGTAGTCTCCAAGAGAAAGTTTTGATCTATTGGGGAAATGGAGTTTTCAGAGTTTGTTTGGGATCAAAAGGAGAGATTTATCTTTTGAGTAGGGGGATGGTTGGTGGAGAGATGATTATAAATATCTTTTGAATGGAAGGGTTTATTTGGCCAGGAGAGTTCATCCAAGCGGTTAGAAGGTGAAATTTTAAGAATTTTTGCAACAATGTCAAGGAAAAATGGATTTAACAAGGTATTCGATAAAGAGGATTGAATAAAATTAGGACACTAAGTTAAAGGTGAGGAGGGTAAAATTTGTAAAGTAGCAAGTTTAGTATGTGTGATGCTTGGAGTCCAATTGTCCTTCCAAATGTTGATACTCAAGTCATTGCCCATGGTCCAGAACATTGATTCTTTGATGTAAGAGAGACCTGAATGTCGACTTTTCTAGGTCTAAGAAGAGTTCGGTTTAGGATTCGAGTCGAGTGGGGAGGAAGAAGCAAAGTACTTTGATTTGAGTGTAAGACTCAAGGGGGGTGTGGGGTATTGAAGTAGTCTCCAACCATTTCTTGCAAGGAGCATAAGGTTGAAGTGATGTAGGTGTTTAAAGCCAAGTCCACCTTTTCATGTATCAAAATGGAGGAAATACCAGTTAATCCAGTGAGTTGAAGAGGTTTAGTTTCTTCCCCAGAGAAAGATTGCAAAAATAATGTCAATATTATGTAAAACTGAAAGGGAAAATTTGTATACAACCATTGGGTAAACTAGGATTGCTTGAAGAACTGATTCGATAAGGGTGATTCTTCCGAAAAACTCCAAGAGAGATTTTTTTTGATTTTTATTTTATCAATTATGTTGTGATGTCAAGGGGAATCCCAAAGTAACTCTTGAAGGTCAGAGATTCATTTAAGACCAAAGAGGAGAGGGTGGAGGATTTGATATGAGAGGGAGTGTTTGGGCTGAAGGTGATGATTGACTTTTGTAGGTTGATGATTTGACCAGAATCAGAATAGAATTTGGAGAGGACAGAATGAAAGGTGCTGGCACTTTAAGGTGATTGACTTTTAAGGTATTTTTCTAACTGATTGTGGAGAAGTGAAGAAGATAGGGTTTCAGTATAAAGGGGAAAGAGGATGGAGGAGAGAGGGTCACCCTGACGAAGTATACAGGAAGGGAGAAAGGGATTAGAAATTTGGACATTCACAATGACAAAATATTGGACAATAGTAACACATTCTTTGATAAAATTGATCCAATGAGATGGGAAGTTGAGTTTACCAAGTAAATCAAACAAAAAGTTTCAATTAACCTGGTCAAAGGTTTTACTCATGTCAATTTTGATGACTGCCATACCATTTTTTTTGCAGTTGGAGGTGCGAATGGTAAGGGTGAGCTCTTGAGACATAATAATATTATCATGGATATCTCTTCCATAGATGAAACGGTTCTAATATAGAGAGACAAAGGAGTCAAGGTGGGGTTTCAATCTGTTAACCAGAACCTTAGAAGTAATTTTGTAAATGACATTACAAAGGCTAATTGGTCTGAAGTCCCTATTGAGAGTGGAAAATCTTTTTTTGGGATGAGTGCAATGAAAGTATTATTGATTTCTTTAAGAATGTGACCATTTGTTAAAAATTGAAGGGTGGCTCTAGTGACATCATCTCCAACCTTTTCCCAATTTTTTTATTAGATTCAACAGGAAACCCATCATGGGCGGGTGATTTGTAGTGTGGCATTTGGAAAAACACACTTTTAACTTCATTCGCAGTGAATGGTCGGTTAAGGTCATCAGTTTGAGGAGGCGGGTAGTGAAGTGATTGATAGATTCAAAGGGGGGTCTCTGGTTATTAAAGGAGAAATGTGACTGAGGGTTAAAAAGGTCAAAGAAATAGTCTCTACATAGTGATCTAATGAGTCTTCATCTGTGATAAGCTTATATGAGTGGTCATGGAGCTCAAGGATGTTATTTATTTTTTATTTGTGTTTGACATGGGAGTGATAAAAATTTGAATTTTTATCCCCATCCAAGATTTCCTTGACTTTGACTCTCTGTTTCCAATATTCTTCTTTCGATTTTAAAAGCATATCAAGTTAGGACCTAAGATTAGTGTCAGAAATTATATTGGAAGTAGAAGAAGGTTGGGTTTGAAGGTGGGAGAGCTCATTTTGGATTTTCTTGATTTGATTGAAGATGTTACCAATTTTATCTTTATTCCAAACTTTGATGAGTTTTTTTAGGTGCTTAAGGTTGAGAATGAAGTTATGAGTGACAAAAGAGGCTGGGTGATTATTAATGGATTTTCTCCAGGAGTTAGCAATAAGGAGAGGGAAAAAAGGAAGAAGGGTAAATTGAAGGGGCGGGGATTTTTGCTGGTGCTATTTTTTGCAGAAATGATAAGTGGACCATGATATGAACTCTCAATAGGGAGGCCAAGACAATAGGGGGTGGGGGAGGAGTTTTCTAATTCAAAATTACCCGGCCCAGCGCGGTCCCGATCTTTCCATATAGATTCCTTTTCGATTTCAGGACCAAAATTTATTTCCTTTGTGGGGAAGGCCCTCGATCCCATGATCGGACGGGAAATTGAGGAAGGAAATAGAACCCGAAATTGATTTTTTTGGGCAAGGGTGTTTTTCCGAGTTAAAGAGAACTTGATTAAAGTCTCCACAGAGAAAAATGGGAGAGGAGGTTAAGTGTTTAAGGTTTGGATAAGAGAGAAGTCCCAGTTAAAGTCTTTGATTTCAAAAGAGGAGGACATGTACATTTACGGAGAAATTCACCCCAGGCCCTCGCTAATACCCTGACATCAAAACCAAAAGAATTAGATAAATGTAATTTCGAGAGTCTGAAATCGGAAACACTAAGAAAACAAATAGTTTACTAATAAAAACAAATACCGGGTTTGAATTATGCTAAAGAGGCGGTAAGGTGAATTGTAAGTGCATTACGGCCTCTATAGTTCCATGAAAGGATTTTGTTAACCAAATCTTTTTAGTAGAGTAAAAAAATTGGATAGACAGTTAACAACATTTGAAGAGCATAACTTAAAATTGGACGAACTAAAGGTGTCAAATTTACCATTAATGTTAGCCAATCTGGAAGGATCAATAGGATGGGACTGACTATTGTTGGGTTGGATTGGCCATTAACAACATTGACAATAGGGAAATCTTCCAAAGAATCAACAAAAGCCTCATCCAAGTCTTCAATAAAAGGAGCCCTATCTTTATCTAAGTTAAAGTACTGATTTCTTGAAGTAGCGTCGACAATCAACAGAAGTCCATCGAATTATTGCAATTAAGATCTAATTCATCACTACTTAGAGCGGAGTAGGATGATAGGTTGGATGACCTTGGGGTAACCGCCCAATTTGAAGGTCCAACCTCGATTGAGCAATTTTGTTTTTTCACAAGAGTTACAATTCGATGCAAAAGGAAAATCTCTTTTGACCCCTCTAACTGACAGGCCCATCGATGAAACCAGATGCAGATGGCTATGGCAAAAAGCCTATGAGGGATGAAGAATCCGGTCCTCTATTGCTCTAAGGAAATTTATAGGGGTAGCAAGATACTTTTACTTGAAATGTTTAGCACCATAGGGGGTCCAATATATTTTCGACGAAGAGCTGTTGATACTTCAGATTGTTCGGTAGTACTATTCTGAAATAGATGAGGGGGAAAAGGTGGTGAGTTGAGAGTTAGCCGCCGACCCGAAATTCTCAAGGTCGCAGTTAATGGCGGAATGGGGAGAAGGCATTTTTTTGCTCTCCAGAACGTTACAAGAAGAGATTTTCTTTTTATTTAAATGGGGACAGAAGGGGAAGGTTGACATGTTCTTATCTTTAGGAGTTTGGAGGATGCCTTTCCAATTATATGTCCCAGTGATGGCACCCATATATAATAGAGGAGGAGGAGGTGAGGTACGATTAGTGATTTTAGATCTGGGAGTACTATTTCGAGATTTGAGCAAAGGTGGTGACGTGATCGTAGGAGTGGAGGTTGGGGCGGAGAGTGGGTGGGGGGGCTGTAATTCTTGTTGACGGAGTCAAGAAATATAAGCGTGGAGGGTGATGAGCTGACGAAGTTGGCCGGAGAGGAGATGGATCGGTGGTGGTTTGAGATTAAGCATGGGTAGCATCCGAAGTACGCTAGGTGAGATGAGAGAGTAGCGGTGGTTTGAGAGTTTGGTTGGACCAATTCATATTCTTTTTTGGGCGACACTGGTTAGAATATGAATACACTGGTTTGAGTATCATATTTGGAAGAAGAAGGAAAGTATAAATATTTAGACCTGTTCTTGTAATGATAAGGGAACATATAAGCCTTTAGACTTGAGTTTGTATCCAGCTTTAATTTCCGGTGAAGATCGGCGGAAGTGGGATGACATTTGATGTTGCCAGAATTTTGAATTATTTTGGTGGTTAGTTTGGGATTTGAGATTCTCCTGAGAGAGAAAATCTCTTCATGCGTTTTCATCTTTTCTTATTTTCTTTGTCAAATTTGTTACTTAAAGACATATTTTGTAATTTATAATAGGGTTAATGAAAGGAGCAATACACTCTTTCCAATCGATCACCTATGTTTGAAAATGTCCTTGTCGATCACATATGTTTAAAAAAGTATCCTAAATGGTCCTTCCGTTAAATTTTATGTTAAGTACCTGTTACGTTGGTCACGTGATGGCCGTGTGACTTTTTTAAAAGGACAATTTTGCCAGTTCACTAAATCAAAAATAAAATAAGTAGAAAATCATAAATAATTGCTCCAAATCAGACTTTACAATAGGTTTTTTGGAGAGTTGAATGTGAAAGGTTTTAAGAATGAAGTGTGATTTGTAATGCGTTGCCGTTTCCACAATTCCACTGCCGGGTTCGCCAATGGAGGGTTTGATCTTTGAAGCAGTTGCGTTTCAGATTCTATATTCTCACTATGTGTATTTTTTAATTTTAAGAAGCTTTTGTTCTAGATTGAATTTCTCAGATTGTGTAGTTAAAAGTGACGATGATAAATTGCATGAATGCGGGTTGCATTTTGGTGAATTGCATAAATTTTCCAAATTATGTCGACTGGATTTTTGTTATTAAAGTTAATTTGGGAAAATTGAAAAATTTTAAACTATGGGGAAGACACAAGAATTGATTTGAAAATAGGGAATTAATTGGGGCAAACTGATGAAGAATGGTGGATGTTGATTTGGGGAATTTGAAAAATTCCGGGGAAGCATTGATTAATTGGATGAAGTTCGGGTGACCAAATTTGAGAATTAGATAAAATTGGGGTTTTGACAATTATTTCTGATTTTCTACTTAGTTTTTTATTATTTTTGATTTAGTGAACTGACAAAATTGCCCTTTTAAAAAAGTCACATGGTCATCACGTGATAACTGTGGTACTTAGAAAGAACTAACGAAGAACGTCCCAAGAACGATTTCGCGTATGTGATTGAAGAAACGTTTTTTAAACATGGGTGATCGGCCAATAACGTTATTAATAGCATGGGTGATTCTTTCAAATGCTAGTTATGCTGCAATATGTTCGTAAGCTACTAACGTGTTTAATTACATTTAAATCATAAAAATTATTTTAGTATTAAATAATATATTAGTAAAAACGTAGAGATCGTTAATATATTATTCTTTAAATGATAAAAGTTGTTTCGTGTTATATAATATATTATTCTAAGTTGTAAATTGTTTCTAACATTTGAATTTGTTCCAAACCTTTGCGTTTGTTCTAAACTCTTCATTTTGTCATAATTTAGATTGTAAGTTAATATTCTAAAATTTATTTATAGCTTAATTTAAAACTAAAATAATTGAAAATAATTTCAAGAAAAAAATAAAATAAATAAGCACTTGGTTATCTAAGCCGTAGACGTCTTTATCACGCTTTTGTGAAAAGTGTGCTAAACAGTACATGTTTAATTCAACTTTTTAATATAATTAAAAGATAGTTTGTCACAATATCAAATAATATATTATAAAACATTAAATGATTTTTATTATTTAAGGAATAATATATCAATGCATCTTAGGCTTTTATTCATATATTATCTAGTGTTAAATAACTTTATCAATTATATATATAAATTAACAAAAATCAATACTAAGACAATAAATAATTACGCCTTACACTTCTACCTCACGACAACCAAGGTTCAACTTGACGGGAGAATCCTGGCTGATATACGAGTATAAACACAACCATGTATCCGTGAATCTTAAAGTCAGCTTACTATATTATTCAAAAAATACACATAATTACAATATGTAATGACAAAGTACTTACAATGCAGCGGAGTAAATTCCACCAAAATCCACACGCTTCAAATTCACAACGTGAATTTGACTTCTTCATCTCCTTGGTTGTGAATATCAATCGTGATGATACATTCTAGTTGATCCAATACCTGCAGAGGGCCAATCAATAACTCGATGATGCTAAGAAACAGCTGAATAAAATCAAAACCCCAAGAAAATTTTGGGAGAAATCAAGCAAAGTGGGGGGCGCTCATTAGGTTTTTTTATGAAAATATTATTCTTCTTATGCCATGAAAACCCTAAAACTTACTTTATATGTAGCTAAAGTTAAAACAAAACCCGATAAGTTAAACCCGTTAAAAGATAGTTTGACTCTGCTAACTCTATTAGTTCGTTAAGACACTAATGAAGTTGCTAATGAGTTGAACTATTTAATTAGATTAATTAAATAGTATCGAAATAATATCAATAATCTTTCAAGTTATTGATAAATACTAAATTACTCGAACCAATTAAATAACTATTGAATTGATTCTATTTGTTCAATCGATATTCTACATAAAAATGTAACCTTGTAATTGAGAAATATAGTTCTCTTTAATTTCATATGAAATATAACCTCAACGGCCATCAGATGTAGCGACCTTCTAGGCTCAGATATTAAGAAGCCAGATAATAATAATAATCAATTCAATTACTATTATAACGACACGAGTAAGATCTATACCGCTCATAACCCCCTAAATTATCATGAGAACCCACACTAGTAATATACAATTACTAAGTTGAACACTAAGTTCTCGATAATCAACATTTAACCTAATTTAAAATGAATTGATACACAATTGTCGCAACGGCATAATAAATGGAACCAATTCTCACAATTTCCAACACCCCACTTGCCCCTTGGACGACATTCACAATTCATTTATCACGCGATCTCTAGTCGAGGGCTAAAGATAAAGGCAGGCCGCCAAACACCTACAACTTTCCTTACTCGAGTATGAACCGATTAAGCATTTATGGCGGCCCCATAAACCACCAAGCACTAATCGCGCGAGAGGCCTCGAGATCTTCCTTGTATATCGCGACGGACAAATCCCTCCCAATATATCAACATCTATCACTACACTCATCACATGACCCAACATATGTCGTTATAATCCCCGCTTTGCTGCGTGACGCTTGGTCACCTGCCAAAGATGCAGCCTCAGATACGATATCATATATCGTAGGTCTAACAATCGATTTAACCTAAAATTTAAACAAATGTCATTGGACACTTATATACATATCTTCTATGAATTGCTTCGTCATACTAGCCCCCGCCACTGAGACTGGGCAACCCACGGTATCGATCTAGTCCTCAGTAGCTAACGTGATCAATCTTGATCACTAATCAAAACACCATGTTAGTCATATGACGCTTGTCGCCTCTAACTATCGCTGATCCGACCAAGGCCATTTGGCTATCCCATGTTTCTAGGCTCAAGAGGTGTAATTAACAGCTCATGTTACCTCTCTAAAAAACATAGACTAACCTAGGATTTAACCTTTCATCACCGAGGATACACTATATGTATAGTTATATGTAAATTTAAACATATAGACATAAAGCAAAACAAATATATAAAATATAAGAAGCAAGAATATTCAAATATTTGTTCACTTAACACATTAGATACATACCGACTCCCACTTTAACCTACCCACCGCGACATCCTGCCTAAGACCTATGTTCGCTGTGACGCCATCATGCTTTGCCCGATTTAGTGGTTTAGTAAAGGGTCGGCCGATTAATTGCTTACTTTACATTACTTTGACATCACCTCTATCGCTATTGGCCTTTACCAGGGTGATACTTTCTAGGACGTGTTGATTTGTGATGCCGTTCCTTAGCTGAAGCTATTGCCCCAAGATTGTCAAATACAAAGCAACTCCACCGGTCCCTCAACGCTAGGTACCACCAAGTTCGTCATTTAATTTTTATCCAACATGCTTCTAAGGCACAATACGGCACACACGATGATCCTATACCGAAGCGGCAGCGATGTCCTTCATTCTGCTCATCTCAAAGACTGGGGTAATGTGGGACACCGTGCTCGGGCCGAGTTGTGCCCCGTGTCTCACGTGGGGGAGATTACCCTTCTTGAATTACTATGTTGAACCTTGCGCACTTTATTCACATAAGTATCCCTGACAAGTCCAATTAGCTCGGCTCGATCTCGGTGATCTTTATTCCATATATATTGTGCTTCGCCTAAGTCCTTCATTTAGAATATTTGCACAGCCTAATCCTTTGACTGAAGTTTAGTAACTCTAATGCTATTTCCAATGATAAGAACTTGGGTCTTCTACGAAAGAAGGTACCAATTTTGTATACGAGATGCCTCCAGACACGCATCGACATCAATTTCATCGCTCGAGTTTCATCAAGATGAACACCATTACTTCTAGTCCTTTCTGACAAATATTCCTATTCAAGGAATACTCTGCTCTAGCAACGAAGATTTTATTCTCCTCGCTCGTAGAAGTAGTAAACAATCAAGCTTTCCTTGGATATCCTATGAAATAGCATTTATCGATTTGGGCTAAAGTTTATTCTTTTTCTCAATTCTAAGTTTCAAATCTTGAGAAAACCCAACTTGGGAATCTTCCCAAACCACGTTCATGGGGAGTTTTATCTCGACTCGTCTGACATCCGCTTAGGTGTCACGCTTAGAAGTGCATATCCCCAGAAATTAACCGGTAGATCAGATAGGCTCATCATAGATCAAACCATGTCAGCAGACTGATTTCTCCTTTCGGACATACCATATTATGGGCGCTGGCTGCTCAGCTGGAGCGAGTTTTGAAACAATACCACACTCTCTAAGACGAAAGTATTGAACTGCGGACAAAATATTCTCCACCTCTAATCTTATAACCTTTATCGTCTTGTTCAATTTGTTTTGTACTTCATTTTGGAATTCTTGAATTTCTCAAAGGACTCGTGTTTGTGTCTCATCGATACACAAAATCGCATCTACTATAATCATCAAGAAATGTAATGAAGCAGCTTATAACCTCCTTCTTTGTGCTTGTGTTCATCGGGTCCACATACATCGTTGTACGATCCTAATAACTACTTACCCTTTCATTTAACCCAAGAAAGGTATTTTGGTCATTTTGCCCAAAAGGCGCACTCACACTTATCGTGATGATTCATAATCGAAACCTTCAAGTATTCCACTGAGTGGAGCTTGATTCGGGTTCTCGCACGCGACCTAAACCGCAATGCCATAGTATCTTTGGTTTAAGTCGTTAGTCTATTCTGCTTTTAAGTTTATGTTATACGACTCATTAATCATATCTAAACGATAGACTATTTTAGCGGAGGCGGTGCCAAACACTATCCCATTCCCCGGTGATCCTAAATTCATCGATCTATTGAAAATGAAACCATCATTATTCAAAACGTAAATAGAAATAATATTCCCGCAAATCGTGTACATAAAACCGTGATAAGTTCAAACAAGGCACGCTGGCAAATTTAATCTAATGGATCCCACCGCAAGGGCCGCAACCTTCATGTTACTTCCACAAGTATCCATTTCGAAGTCTTCTACTCGACTTGAGTTCCTCGCATATTATGACAAATATGAGAACCACAACCGTGTCTAGCACCCATTTAAGTAGAATCTTTGAAAAGTTCTACAAACTTCAATAACATACATATCTGTAGGCTGAAATGGTCGTGAGACCATTCTTCCTATCATCCGCGAACTCTCCGCAGTGTGTCGATTTCCAGCCGACTCCAGTTTCCGTAATAATGAGATCATTATCCTTCCTCGCTCCTCCCTTTCCAAAGAACCTTGGGATTACTAGAACCCTTGGCCTTACCGATAAACTTCTTCTTTCTTAAATCTTCGCTTGTTTTGGACCACCAAAACAAAAAGTGAGTGTAGTTTTAGTCTTACCAGTTCTTCTCGATCATCTTATGCAGCTTCGCTTAGAGATAACTCAAACTCAGGCATATCAGTTCATGACAACCGAAAGAATTTGTCCGAAAGAGACCCCCCGTGGACGGTGATCCACATCCAGCTCTTTTGGAGACACCGGTGCCTGTATGCTGAGTCGATCGACCAAGCCAATCATTTTAATTGACATGGTGGTCATGGGCCCGTCCGTCTCCCTCAAATTGTTGTCCACTTGCAGCAATGCATGCTGTCATATCTCTAGCTTCCTTCGGAATAATTCCTCAAGTTGCCGGTATATGTCATATGTTGCCACCTTTTCATATTGAATTTGGAACGAAGGTTCCATATTGGCAAAAGCATGGTGACATTGGACATCCACAACATCGACTTGTGCTGAGGGACTTCTTCCGTACGGAATGAGGCACTGTCATTAGGTTTCGCAAGAACCTTATTGTTCGAAGACGAGCTAGTCCTTCGGAGAATGATTCTCAAGTTTCGAGACCACTAGTCAAAATTAAGTTATTCAGCCTTGCACTTTTCAAAGTTATGTCGTCGAAGTTCTTAGAGTAGTAATAATGGTAGCCATATTAATTCTACAAGAATAAGTAAATAAAGATAATAGAATCAGTAAACTATCATGCTAAACACTTACAAATAAATTGTAAAGTAAATACTAATATTTCAAATCTCACGAAATATATTAGTATCAAGACCTATTATACTTAAATTCAAACGGCAACACTGCATATATTTTAATCCAAGATAATAAGAGGTTGTCAACCACCATGTAAAATCCATAACTCTCTTGTTTCACTATCATCTCTTACAAGACGCTACCAAACATTTGTATCTCCGAAACCGGTTAAGCATACCAATTACACCAAAGGTTACTTTGATCGATCATCCTAAAGCCCACAACGTTAGCGGAAATCACTTCAACATTTATCCATTGTCATATCAAATGCAACATTGTAACACTACATCACGGTGTGCCCAATTGATTTAATCGATTGCACAACTTTAAAATTATTTGATACTTTGCTTAAATTTTAATTGGTGAGATTATTATTACTTTGTTTTCATTTCAGCGATAATAGCACATAATCAAGAATACATAAAAACATGAAAAATAAAAAACAAGTAATGCACATTCAAGAGATATACGATATGGCCCTAGAACCTATTACAAGTATTTATCAAATACTAACATAAGTCATAATTTTGCCCCTTGTACTGATCCAACCTAGTCCACCAAGTACCACCACCGTGAAATGATCAATATCTTCACTTGTTACAATATTTATATACTACCATCTTGGGATAAATTTGCAAAGTCAAGGTAAATAATAAATAAATATAATACGACTCAAAAGGTCATTTCAACATTACGGTTCACGCTGCACCGGAAAAATAAATAAACGGGTCATATCTATACTCCTCCCCATTCCAATCACCATTACAAAATATAGGTACTTTATTAAATCATAGTAAATGAACTTAATAAATATTTTAATGGAATTGAAAATGCATGTTTGTAATTATCAAATTAGTTAATCCATGTAATTACAATATTGTACCACTAATATAAAACTCACTATCATCATATAATATTATGTCAATTAATAATTATTACCAATAATTATTAACCATATACATATTGTAGAAAATATTTATCACAAATATATTCTAAAATATATTAAGTAGTGAAATTATTACCATAATTGTTATATCACTTTTAAATTAATTTAAAAGGATATAATATAAAGGAAATTAATTAATTATCATCACATAATTAATTACAATCAATTAGGTGATTAAAATGATAAATAATCAATAAAACCGAAATATAACTAAATTCCATAATTTTATAAATCGAATAAAGTGAATAAATTCGAATTAGTGGTTTTCAAAATTAGGGCACATCATATCGGGCTCGGACGATCGACCTACGACGTGTCGCCAGAACGATCAGCCCAGTCGGCCGCCCGAGGCGAGAATCATTAAAACTGAACAATTGTAGTCACAAAACCGACGGACGACTCAATTTAAAACTACTGCTTCATCCAAAAATTTGATTTCCATTAAACTTCAATCAAAACAAGTAAAATTTACAATCCATCGTGATATCTAACCAACCAACCCATATATGTATATACAATAACATTATCCCATAAAGTAAGTAAACACTGTGATTCGTATCATAAAAATAATTAAGCCGAAGAGGCTAAAGTTTGAAAAGGAAAAATACAACAATCAAAATCGTTGACAACGCATCGAAATGGCATCGTGCTAGTGAACCCTACCACCGATGCTCACCTAGCCACTGAACAAACTCTCCAACAGCCTGCCTCAACCGCCGTACTGGCCAACCCGGTATAATGAATGACGCCCAAAGTCAAAAGGGTGTAAGACGCGGCTTAGTGAACACTTAACACGGGGGGTGAACTTACCATACGGAACGAGACAGACAATATTATAATAGTCAAATACTTAATAAAATACATATATATCCAGACTACCTAATACTATACAATAAGATTCCATAGAAGGTCTCGTGCATAACATGTTAAGATATAATAGAAGGTCTCAATAGTAACACAAACACCCATAATGAAAACTTTGGGAGACACCACAAATTATAACTCTAGTCATCACCTTCTATCTCCCATATCTCCACAAATATACCACCGCCTAACGCTAGCATATACTAATCCGCCTACCCGCATGAACGATCAACGCTAATAACCACTACACTTATACCGTATATGCGCCAACATCAACAATGTCCATAGCAAAGCGGACAATAGATTCACACCGCACTTTATACCAAAAGAGTGCCAACACCAAATAATGCACACAACAAAGTCATAATAGATTCACACCGCACTTATACCGAAGTATAAGGCCAACACCAACAACGCACATAAAGAAAGTCATAATAGATCTTACACCGCACTTATACCTCAAGTATAAGGCCAATAGCTACATATCCTCGCAAGGGTAGTCACCTAACCCCTAATCATCCCAACATGGTCAAACTCGATACCAAGTCACCTCAAAGTCATACATAACTCCAACCAACACCTCTCAATAACCAACTACTCTACTCCCAAACAATATCCAAGCATTACGCCTAAAAACATCTCACAATCATAAATCAATCGTAATCCGCCGACAAGGTCACAAACATACCAAAAGTGCCGACAAGACACGTAAATACAACAAGGTCGAAGGCCACGTAAATCGTAAATATAAGTTGGAGTTCGCTTATTACTTACCTCAAGTAATCTTCAACGCCGCAGTAATATAACCACATAATCATATCATGACTCACACAAACGAATCACACATAATCATACAATAATTACATGTATATCATTCTCAATGCAATCATAATACAATGGCATGTACATCATTCTCACAAAATCATACCCACAATAACATGTTCACACAATTTAAAGTAAGTACGTAGCAACACCCGCGGTATAAGTACTCACCTCGGCTAGCTACCACAAAACCTTTACGAACACAATCACTTGGTGAATCGGCCCTTTCCACGACAACGCCAACAAAGACCCGTAAAGTATAATCAAGACCTACTACAATACCTGATGCTCTAGAAGATACACTACCAACTCTAAGGAACTATTTCTAAATCTGGTAAAATGACGGATAAAAACAACGAATTAATAATCCCGTCGACCCAACCCAATTCCGATCTCCCGAATTCCACACTATTATTTTAACACTTCAAATCAACTTATAAGTCATTCTTAATTAACCCTCAAGTCCATAATTAACAACGTGATACTCCAAAAATATGACATATAACCGAACTTAAAATCGCACTTTTTTCAACCTAACTCCCTTTAATCAATTTTAAATCACCAATTTAACATCACAATAACTACAATAAGGCCCCAATTAAACTTCCTACACATTTAAGGTCTTAGAAAAATATCACCCAAAAAAGTCAACTAAAAACCTAAAAGTCAACCCAACCATAACATCCCCAAACAACCTCTAAATCATGAATTAATCACTTATATACATCATAGAACCCATAACATACTAAGAATCAACATAAAATTGAGTTATGGAAAAAGTCAACCAAAAGTCAAACCTCAAAAATCAACCAAAACTCTAATTTTACTCCCACTCAGAGTAATAGCATTACTTTAGCTCTTTAATAATCAACTCGGCGATCTTTATATCCAACAAAGTCAAGAAATGGAAGAAAATTTTTGGGGTTTGAGCGCCGGCGGGGTTTCGCCACTCTCCAAAAGACGAAGAAATTTTTATGTTTTCGTATATGAAGATGTTGATAAAGACAAGTAACTTAGCCCTTAAGTCTGAATTTTGCCACGTGAGCTCAGGCTCAAATCAAGCGTAACTAAGTTATCGAACGACTTTAACGATCTAACTTAACTCGAATATTCTAATTACTACTACTAAATTATAAATGTGTGGATTCTGCTCAAATAAATTTTAATTAATTAATATTATTATCAAATTAACCGGAACGGTTATTAAAATCTACCTCTTTCCTAATAAAATTAATTCGAATGGACAACCAAACAACTGCTAAGAACATATATAATAACACGAAATCAAATACCATACAAAATAAAAGCAATACTAACTCACATCTCCTCGAAAAGCTGCGGGTAACGGTTCCTCATCTCATCCTCACGTTCCCAAGTCGCCTCCTCTACACGCCCGACCTCCACGTGACTTTCACTAAGGCCACTACCTTTACTCCTCAAAACCTTCTTCCGGGTCCAAAATTTAATCGGTATTTCTCAAACATGAAGTTCCTCTCAAGCTTCCACCGAGGAAGAAGCTATGAATACGTGACTCCGTCAGGGATATACTTCCTCAAACAGGATACATGGAACACATTATGAATCCTATCTAAACTCGGAGGCAATGCCAACCGATAAGCCACGGAGCCAAATGGTCCAATATAACGAGGACTCAACTTCCCTTTCCTCCCAAACCGCATCACTCCCTTCCACGGGGATACCCTCAGGAACACACGGTCGCCGACCTCAAACGACAAGTCTACTCTGCGATGATCTGCATACTTCTTCTGCCTATCCTGAGCTGTCCTCAGATGCTGCTGAATCAACCTGATCCGCTCTACTGAACTCTCGACCAACTCAGAACCGTAAACTTTCCTCTCTCCTACCTCATTCCAACAAACTGGAGTGCGACACCATACAACGCCGGCGCCATCTCAATACTAGTACGGAAGTCAGTTGCTAAAGTAATCCCCCATTCGGGCAACTCTTCGTCCCAATTCCCCGGAGTAGTTCGTAACACAAGCCCGAGCATATCCTCCAATGTCCAGATCGTCCTCTCCCCGATTGCCCCATCTGCCTGTGTGGACGAAAAGATGTGCTCAACTCCACTTTTAACCCTGTATTTCCTGAAACCTCAGAACCTCGGTTAATCATTGTCATGTCCCGAATGATCGACACCTAACCCTTCAAGAACCACAATAACTGATCCACATAGATCTTCACTGCCCTCAAAGTCTATCTCAGAGATCTCAATATAGGTAGGAAACGAAATGACTGATAACCCATCTACACAACCTGCACCCCATCATGTCACCAATGTCCTAGGAAGCCCAAACACAAAGTCCATGGTGATATTCTCCCATGTCCACTCAGGAATAGGAATAGTCTCCAATAAACCCGTAGGATGTCTATGCTCGGCCTTCACCGACAAACCAAACACTTTGCTACAAACTCGTGATCTCTTCATTCCCTGCCACCAATACGAAATCCTCAAATCACGGTACATCTGCTACCCGGGCGACGGCTATGTGAGTACATGAGCCTCATAAAGAATCTCCTTCTCACCATCTAAATACGGTACAATAATAATTTGCCATTTATCCTCAAGGCTCCACTCATCAACTGTGGAATATGATCTCGACCCTATTTCTCACATCCCTACCGATAACCTGCAATTCTCATCCTCGGCTGGCCGCACTCCTAAGATTCGATCCACAAGCACCGGGTCGAACTCTCTCTGGGTCCTTTGATTTCCCCTTTCTACTCAGCGCATCAGCTACTACATTTGCCTTCCCTGGGTGGTACTCAATAGTCAAGTCATAATCACTGATGAACTCCATCCACCTCCTCTGCCTCAAATTCAAATCTCTCTGCCAGTAGAAGATATTACAAACTCTTACATGACGCAAAAATTTAACCCCAGTACGATAATGTCTCCACAATTTCAACGCAAAGACTATTTTACTTGCTTCAAGATCACGGGTCGGATAGTTCTTCTCGTGATTCTCACCGTCGAAGCTAGGCAATCACCTTCCCATTCTCGCATCGAACACCCCAATCCCTGATGCGAAGCATCGCTATAAATCACGTAGCCCTCAGAACCAGACGGTATCGCCAACACTGGAGCCGTAGTCAACTTCCCCTTTAATACCCTGAAGCAATCCTCACAATCATCATCCCAAGAATGAACCCTTTTCCTCAATAACCTCAAGGTCATGCCGCGATCAAAGAAAAGTCCTTGATGAATCTCCGACAACCACTACCCCTCAAGAAACTCCTAACCCTACCACACCTCGACGCCCCACTGTTCACAGCCCACCTTCTCAAGTGATCAACACAAATACCGCCGTAAAATAACATGACCTAGAATTGCACTTTCGCCAACTGTAACTCACATTTAGGAAAAACTTGGCATACAACTGGTGCCGCCCCCTGTCCTCAACACGATCCGCAAATGCCTCTCATGTTCCTCCCCCCCTCTTGAATATATCAGAATATCATCAATGAATACCACCAAAAACTCATCCAAATACTCCCGAAATACCCGGTTCATCAAATCCATAAAGTGCCGCCAAGCATTCCGCCAATCCAAATGGCATCACTATAAATCGTGCGCACGCAAATCAATATTCGAGTAGAACACCTTGGCATCCTTCACCGATCAAACAAATCACACTCGCAATGGGTACCTGCTCTAATGGTCACTTTATTCAACCTGCTCATAGTCAATGTACAAACCCTCATCGAACCATCCTTTTTCACAAACAAACCATCCGGCCGAGATTACCACCTCGGTCCGATGAATCCTTTCAACAACTCCCTCGTAATCGAAGTCCGCACTCCCTCAGAACTCTACTGAGCCATCCTAAGGAAGAGAAATTGGTGCCGCATTCGGAACAACCTAATAGCAAATTCGATTTTTCCTCTCTCGGCGGCAACCCCGTAAGCTCTCGTGAGACATCCTCGAACTCTAACAAATTCTCACATCCTCTAACTGGCCTCTTTCTATTCAAATCAATCACATCCTGTGAACCCAACATACCCCTTTCTCAATCAACCTCCCAGCCTCGCGTCGATACAAAACTCCTCGAAGGCAAAATCTTCTGCCTCCCACAAATCGGATATCCGATCTTCCCTAACTCAAAAGTAATCTCCTTCCGATGGAAATCAATAACGGCATGATGTTTCCCCAACCAATCCATACCCAAGATAAGATCAAAATCAAAAAGCTCAAATGGAAGTAAATCGACAGACAACAACTGACCACATACACTCAAAGGACAAATTCCTAAATACAAGTCTGTCCAAACCGAATTCCACTGTGTCATAATCTCAAGTGGAACAGGCACATAACATATGATAAAGCGTAAATAAACTCGAGAAACAAAATAATGCGTAGCCCCGTAATCAAACAACACCCCGCCTCACATCACACGTAAATAATGTACCTTTCACCACTGGGGCCTCCCTGTGCCTCCCGACGAGTAACGGCATGAATCGACTGACCTCGCCCGCCAGCCGCTACCCATGGCACCTCCGAGGTCCTCCGCCCATATCCCCGGCCTCCACGGCCGCTGAATCGACCACCACGACTTCGATACCCGCCTCCGCGTCAATCCAAGGTCGAAGTACTAGCACCTCCCCTCCGGGAAGTTCTGGGGCAATCCTTCGCCAAATGTCTTCGCCGGGCCGGCATCGATAGCATATGACCACCCTCCCGCAATCCCGTTGTACTGTCCAACTGACCACAACGGTAACAACGGGATACCTGACTCTGAAGGCTACTCGACCCGCCGATTCGCAGCGCCCACCGTGCGTAAGGAGCGGTGGAATAATCCCCGGCGAACCGTCAGAGAACTTAAGTGACCCCGCCTGTGACGACTGGCCGGGTCCGTCCTCCTCTCGAACCCTGTAGCCTGGGTGAGGGCCTACCGAACCTAAAGTCTCAAGTCGACCTCCGATCCACTCGCCTCGGCTCGCTAACTCCATTTCCATCTTTAGGGTCAGATTAGCAAATATTTGTCATAGGTTTTAGGATGATTTTGGTACTTTATTACTCAAAATTAGATTGTTTTGGTTGTTTAATTGACAAATATTATATATTACGCGATTCCGCAAGTATTATTATTTGGGAAAGATATGCTAATTTAGAAAGGAAAGGGCTAAAAAAGAATTTGCGGGTCAAGTCATGTAATTTTTCGGAAGAGTGGACAAAAAGTCTGATCGAAAAAAGGAAAGAAAAGGTGGCCCGATGATAATAAAAGTCCGCCGAGAATAAAGACCTGAAAGTTAACCTAACTACTATATAAAATCAAGTGCAACTAAATATTAAAATATTCATTCGCCAAAGAATTTTCCACGGAACTTTGGGGAGCTTATTATTATTTCTATTTCTGATCGATCTGTCACATAATCGATAAAAGATTTCTACTTTATTCTGCATTTCCCTAGTTAATTTATGCTTTCAATAATATTATTTATGAATTATTTCAGTATGAGTAGAAGCTAAATTTATTATTACTGGGGTTTTGATGTAGCCTTGATAGTGTATTTTCTATCCGGATTTTGGAGTTATTATAAATGCACTAGTATTAATCATTGAACTTAATTTGATTCGATTATTTTAGAATCTGACCAATTCTTTTATATGAGAATCCCTGAGTATTATGTAGCCCTCGAAGGCATAATAGATCACTTGATTAGTTAATTAGTGAGTTGTTATACGGAAATGTGCCAGAACACATGAATTGGTTCTAATAGATTTCCTTGCGCCAGTTTTTAGGCTAATTAATTTACTAGTGAGATAGAGATTAATTAAACCGAGAATACCCGATGAACCCAAGAGTTCTAACGGTATAACAACTAACGAAATTGGACCCTAGTGTTTGATAAACCTATTATTTGGATAGAGAATCCTACTGTTAGGTGAAGTCGATACTCCTGGTAATCCTTTTATTCATAAGTTTATTCCCTTTTAATTGCATTGCTAGTTTAAGTTTATTTATTTTAGTCAATCGATCCAAATCACATATTTTTCTCAACAACTACAATTAATTTAAGTAAACCAGTTCTCGGATTTGACCCTACTTGAGCACTGCATTACTACACCCACTGCTCTCATGAGGAATATAATTTGTTCCATCAAATTTCCAGCGCCGTTGCTGTGGAACTAGAATTATTTAAATTTTTAGTAGTTAGCCTAGTTTCTTTTAAGTTATTTTTATATTTATTGCTTGTTGTTTGATCTTTGTTTCGAAGTTGTGATATTACAGGCATACTGGGTCGATGCCTCATTAAGTCCCTTCTCTGATGACATCGTTGAACGACGATATCGACAAACTTTAAAGGAATAGGTGTCAAAGTTCTAGTTCACAATATGCATTCAACCGCTAGAAAGCACAAATGAAAGATCGTCACTACCGTGAGCGCTGATCATCCTTCTTGCACGTTTCCCGGGATTTACGCAACTAAAATTTTGAGTTGAGGAGTTTTCACTTCCTTAACTCGGGCCAACTTTCATAGATCAGAACCGAAGACCCACTGACATTCTTGAATGAGTTTGGGATAATGGTAGGTAGTCTTCCCAATAATGGAGTAACACATGAGTCCCTAAAACTGAAGATGCTTCCATATACCTTGAAAGATGCAGCCCATAGGTGGTTTTTGTCTATACCTCCTCAATCTATTCATACATTGAGGGAGATGCATGAGAAGTTTGTGGCAAAGTTCTATACATATGCAAAGAGTGCATCAGGAAGCATTTCGAATTTTTACCGAAGATTTAATACGCAGTCTTTCCAATTAAGGGATCGCTGCACATTGTTGATTTAGGCAACCATCATATGTTACCACATGAAACGATGGTTGACAATGCAGTCGGAGGTACTGTGGCAAGACAAAGGAAGAGATTCAAGAAATTTTTGAATCATTAGCTAATAATTCCTTGCGGCGGGCGTTACGAGAAATACTAAGTGATTACATGGAATAAATTCTAATTCCAAATATCACGTGAATGTATTGGCCATATCCACGCATAGGCAAATTGAGTAGTTATCTATGAGTTCACACGGATCATCTATGCAGAAAGTGCTAATATGTATTCTTTCTCATGATGGTTATTCCGAGATGTCGAATGCTACCCCATGAACGGGTACAATCAAGAACGAGGAAACGATCTCTATTCAAACACCTACAATCCGACGGAGGAATCATCCAAATTTCGACGGCTATCAATGGCGGGCAACCCCAGGGCAAGTGAATATTCATGCCAATAATGCACCTCGTGGGGCTGTATACCGCCTGACCGATCTTACCTTAAAAAATGCTTAGGAATCAGAAGCACATAATCGAAACACTAAATGTGATCAATCGTAGTTAGAGATTTAGATGGGTCAATTCGCCGAGGCTCAATGTAAGCCGTAACTGAAGATTTCCAAGTCACAACTTAACAGGAAAATCTATCATGTCATTTATGGTTGAAGAACCAGAGGTTTGAGAAGTTTCAGGAATTTTCAAGTCAACCCGAGCAAGCAAATGCTATCATACTCATGGCGGAGCGAAAATCCTAGATACTGAGCTCATGGACAAGAAAGTTGAGAAAGACGGTAGAAGAGACAAGAGAATCGATGAAGGTTAGCCTGTATGAGAGAAGATCGGTGAGGCGGTGAAGCCATATGTTCTCCGTACTATTCCCCAAAAGGCTCCTCCATAAGAAACGGATGCTCTTCTCCGAATTTATGATATGTTGTCTAAAAGTCCATGTTAATTTACCACTTTTTAAACGCTCTAAAAATATCACTTATGCCACGTTCATTAAAGAACTAATTGGTAAGAGGCATAAATATGAGCCTAATGAAAGAATTAGGGCCGTAGATGGAGAACGCAAGTATCAGACGAGTTGACTTCCAAGTTAAAGGACCCAGGTAGTTTCATTATAGATATGAATTTAGGGGACTTAAAAGGTGTAAAAGCTATGCTAGATTTAGGTGCTAGTATCAATCTTATGCCTTACTCTGTATACCAAAAATTGGGATTAGGAGAACTTAAACCAACCAGCATGACTTTACAGTTAGCTGATAATTCACTTAAGTATCCCAAAGGTATATTAGAGAACGTCCTGGTTCAAATTGATAAACTCATTGTCCCTGTTGATTTTGTTGTTCTTGAGACCGAAAAATTGCAAGTTGGTAAGTATGAAACTCCAATTTTATTGGGGAGACCTTTTATGGCATCAACTAATACTATTATTGATGTACGTAATGGGAAGATTTCCACATATGTTAGATCAAATAATTAATATTTCTGTGTTTAACAGTTTAAGTTTATATACCGAGGCTAATGATTGTTTTTCAGTTGATGAGTCGGTAATGATACTTTTGAAGTCGGCTGCTGTCAGAATGTTAACGCATCAAGCTCATACCTACCTCGTTAGTTGTTGTATTGACTCTGGACAAAAAGATAAGCCGCAAAGAAATTTGATCTTACGGAAGTTGCCGAATGATATCGATGCTGCAGAGAAACAAGCTTACTACCCTCGTCCTTTTAACGAGCAACACTCGCGGAGTTCGTCAAGTCGAACGCTACTCAAAAGAAGTTTTATGCCAAGATAACGCTCCTATGAACTCTATGATAAAGGAGGAACGAAATGTCAGAGTGTCCGTGGAAGTTGTGGTAGCTTTCGTGTACCATAATTGAGGTAACCCGTCTTGCTCAGACGTTAAATACGGCGCTTGGTGGGAGGCAACCCATCGTAGTATTAGTGTAATTTCATTTCATTATTGTTTTATTAGTCTAGAGTCAAGTTCAAAAGAGTTTCCTGCGGCTATTAGCTAATTAAGTATGCCCAAATTTGGCCTCCCCGATGCTCGATGGTGGCAATTAAGCTCGCCTAAATTTGGCCTCCCCGGTATTAATTTGGGGCCTTTCTAATTTAGAAATTCAAAAAATTCAAAATTCAAAAAAAAACACCCTACCCGTCGTGACTCCTTTCTTCCCCCCCTTATTTCTTTTCTTTTCCTTCTTTTTTTTTGTCTTCCTCCGCCTCCCCGCCACCAACTTCCACTTCTCCCTCGCTCCCGCCACCCTCTTCTCCCCACTCTTCTGCCAACTCTACTACTGCCGCCTCGCGCAAATCGCGCAACCGCGCGAATCGCCCACCTCCGCTCAAGCCGCTCTTCACCACATCCGCGCAGTCCACATTCCGCCAGTACACCCGGCCATCTCCGGCCATCCCCACTTAAATCCCCAAATTTGTGAGTTAATTAGGTTTATTTTCTGTTTTTTTATTATTATTATTATTTCATTTATTTTTTTATTTTTTATTATTATTAATTTTCAAGATATTCATCGATGTGTGTTCGTGTTAATTATTTTTGCTTTTATTTTCGCTTTTATTATGTTGTTATTTTCGCTTGTTTACTTATTGTGTTGTTTCACATTATCGTGGTTAGTTGTAAATTTTATTGTGGTGTTATAAACACATTGGGGACAATGCTTAGTTGAAGTCATGATGTAGCTTCTAAATTTTTTATTTCTCCAATTTGTGCTTCGATTGATGAATGGATTAACTTGTCTTGGTCTTGTTTCTGTTTGTGTATCCTTTCGTTGATGGTGTGTTTATGATGCATGGATATTAGTAGATTGGATAAGGTTATAGATTTTGATTGAGTATATTTCGAGTCACTTTGCTTGAAGGACGATTAATGTCAAGTAGAGGATTTCAGCTTATAGATAGTGGTTGAACTATACACCGTAAGTTTTTGTGCCTCAGCTTATTTAAAGCTTTGACGTGTGATACCGTACTTTTGATACAATTCTTCTAACTTGCTTAACCCTTATTCGATGTGTGCATGCATAAGAATGATGGAGGCAATTTAGGAAATTACCCCACTCTTCCCATAAAGCCAACCTTGTGTTAATCCCTTAGTAAGCCCCGTTGAGCCTTATGTTGGACCTCTTTGTTGTTTAAACCACATTGAACGAGCCTAAAGCCTTGATTTTATGAATTATCCAACTTTTGAACCTACTTGAGGATTGTGATATCTTTTAGATTCACCATGTGCATTATCGAATAAGTGTTCTTTGTTGGCGATGAAAAGAAAGTTGCTGGGAGTTTATATCAATGAGAAATGCCGTTTAGACCTTAAAAAAAGAGTAAAAAAAACAAAAACAAAAAAGCAAAAAAGCAAAGAAAGAAAGAAAGAAGATTGAAAAGAAACAAAATGCTTGTTTTTATTGTGGTTGTTTCAGCCTGTGGTCTAGTAGTTCGAGAAAGGCCAGAGGTCGGGTTTGGAGGAGAAAGGAGTGAAATTAAAGAGGCTCTATGTCAAGGTGAGCTAGATGCAGGAAATTATGTCTCAGATTATTTTTATAGATTTCATAATTCTTCATGTTTAGTCCTAAGCCAAATATTTTCCCACCTTAACACCTAAGCCCCTGCTACAACTCTCAGGAAAGCACTTCCCGACTCAAGGCTGGCAAGTACGATGGATCAATTGTTGGGGCGATAAATCAAGCCTATGGTAGAATCTATCTTTATTGAGATTGAGGGTAAACATTTACTATAAATACAATTGTAATTGAGAGATATCCACGCCTGTGAATTGTCAATCAATTTATCAGTAGAAGATCAGGTGTTAGTCTAGTTTGACAAGATTTGTGCTTAATTTAAAAGTCTCGATCCGAGTCTCGTTGAATTTGTTCTCATTATGTTGGTATGAATCATGGACTTTAGGGATATACTTGCACAACGTGGTTGAATATTTTACTGAGGACAGAATGAGTCAAGCTATGGGGAAGTTTGATTAGCAAATATTTGTCATAGTTTTTAGGATGATTTTGGGTATTTTATTGGTTGTTTTGGTTGTTTAATTGAAAATATTATATATTATGTGATTCCGGTGTTTTATTATTATTTGGGAAATATATGCTGACTTAGACAGAAAGGCTAAAAGAGAAATCAAGGGTCGAAATATGTAATTTTCTCCGAAGAGTGGACAAAGGTTCCGACGAAAAAGGAAAGAAAAGGTGGTCTTATTTATACAGTAACCCGTCGTAGAATAAAAAAGACTAAATTAACTTAACTAATATATAAAATCATAGTAAATGAATATTAAAATATTCATTCAGCTTTTCAAAGAATTTTCCACTTGAACTTTGGCAGCCTTATTATTATTCTCTATTTTCTTGATCGATTCGTTGAAGACAATTGATAGTATTTCTACTTTATTCATGATTTAGTTAATTTATATTTCAATAATATTATTTACGAATTATTTCAAGATGAAAGAAGTATCTAAATTTATTATTATCGTTGGTTTCATTTAGCCTCACAATTTATTTTCTATCCCATTTCTCGAGCTATTATAATTTCACTAGTATTAATCATTGAACTTAATTTGATTCGATTGTTTTAACTGCCAATTCTTTTTATATGAGAACTCCTCGAGTATTATGTAACCTCGGCCGAGCTGCATAATATCACTGATTAGTTAATTAGCTATTGTTATAATGAAGTGTGCAACACAATGACTGTTCTAATAGATTATTAAGGCTCGTGTTTTAGCTAATTAATTTACTAGTGACATAGGGAGATTAATTAAACTCGAGAACATTCGGTGAACCCGCGAAATTCTAACGATACCTAACTGCTAACGAGAAATTGGTCTCAAAGGTTGATAAATCTATTATTTGGATAGAGAATACCACTGCGAAGTAAGTCGATACTGGTAATCCTTTTATTCATAAGTTTGGTCCCTTTAATTGCATTCCTCAATGGATTCGACTCCCTTTACTGAGCATCGCATTAATACTCCACTCATGTTTCTCATGGAAGAATATAATTTGTTCCATTAGGCCGCATTCCTCAAAGATGGAAACTAGTAAAACCATCAATGAGATCCGTGACGATCTCCCTCGTCAACCCATCCCCGAACCTGCTGATCCTCTTCGCCTACCGGATAAACATCAGAAAGAGTCGGCACATATCACCGAACCCGTATCTCGCACTCCTCCACCGACTCGAATCCTCGCTACAATCTTAAATCACTCTCTCTCTCCAAAGCCGCTACGTGGGTCTCCAAGCAATTCCTGAAGAGCCCAACAAATCGCCTCCCGTGAAAAGCAAGAATACGTAACTGAACGAAGTACAATGGAG
>JADFUC010002103.1:0-17635 GCA_019722365.1 Lithospermum erythrorhizon | reverse complement strand
ATCAGCTTCGTTCAGTTACGTATTTGCTGTGTGCGATAAAATTAGCAACCAAAGATAGGTGTACATTTTCCGCCAATCCTCGAGGCTCCACACGTAATCTATAAACTGTATTGGTCCTCTGACTTTCCATTAATTCCCATAGGCTCAAATATGCTCTCCAAATCTCGGATGAACTCTAATGCCTGGATAGGGGAATCAGCTCCAGCGAACTTTGGCGGGTCCCGCTTCAGGAAACGGTCAAATAGTTTGCTCTGCAGCTCCAACTACGTCTGCGGCCAGGTATCTGATACCGATGTCCATCAACATTTACCCTGGAACCTTGTTGTTCCAATCTAGGCTCATCACGCCTCTGATATATCCACATTTCTACATCTCACTTTTCTGCCTCTTACGGCACCTCTCGCGAGCTCTCTCGCTGCCTCTTTGCTGCTCTGTGACACCCAAGCGAATACATCATGTGGTGGCATCACCGACAGTCTGATACGTCAAGAGAAAGAGAGGAAATATTAGACTCCCTTAGAAGACTCAAATATTGCCAACTCCCCAGCAACTATAAGCCTAGGCATAACCACACAAGACCATAAAGACCTTAAGCCTAGACTACGATGCAAAATTGTAGCGACCCACCTAGGTCGGCATACGAGGTTAAGATCATGACAACTTTGTACACCCGAGTCACCAATCGAATGAATAACAACATAAAATGACTTCATTTAACATTGTAATAATACACCTTTTTGAGCATCGTGGTGAACTAACGACACACCACACAAATCATTCATCAACATAAACATTCATCAACTTTTGAATAATACAACCAAACAATGCATAGTCTTGATATACATCGTAGTGGTAATATGTCAAACGCCAGGCCCTCGATATGCAACATAAAAGTTTTAGAAACATAACAAAACAATAGAGAATGATTGTTGAAGTTTCTTTATCCGCGCGCTACTTCGATCTTATTACTGGCTATCGCGCCGCTCTCAATGACCTCAGTGATCGCTCCTAGAAACCTAGGCATAAAAGCGTCTTCCCATAGAGAATGAGTGAGTAGGCTATGACTTAGTGAATACAAATACTACGAATAGTATCCAACACATATAAATCATACTTATATATAAGAACATATGTATAAAAATTAATAAGGTTACTCAATGAACAACTATAAATTACCACAGTAACCTCTTATTGACATAAATTCTGAATCCAGCATAACTCTACACATATATTTATAACCATAAACAACGCATAATCAAATACTCACTCAAATAAAATAACACAATCAATAATGGTTAGTCCGAATATATAACATCAAAACCTCCATCCACGCATCCAAATCCACATTGCATCTCCCATTGCCATATATATATACGTGTGATCCTCGACCATTTTCCCCTCGGTATCGCCTCGCTGAACCTCCCGAAACATCTCGGGGCTACCCTCAATATACATATAACACAAACCTCTCGGTCGAGCTACCCCCTCAATGTAGCATATAATTTGTCAACTTTGCAAAAGAATCTGTGCCTGACCACAAATAATACCACGGCCCAGCATGTACTGATCACACACAACAATGTTAGTATAATCATAATAACTACAACAATCTCATAACTCAATCTCATATATATTCCAATATAACCACATGACAAACACATACTTAAATATATAACCATAATATATATGAAATGTTCTATCGTGAATTTGTAATCACAGAGCAAAAGCCCAACTAAAATATCTAGGACAGTCCACACGTGTAGAGTGCAGGCTCAGCTCCTATCCAAAGCAATTATATACGTTATTTTGCCTCAGTTTAATAACCTTTTATATCTATTAATCCCAAATAAGATCAAATAATCAACATGATCCGGTATAATGATCCTAGTGTATAATGTAGTAAAATGGTCAACAAAGCGTCGAATATTTTATAGCATAAAAATATAATTTTCTCCATTTAAATCCCGATTATTATTATTCAACATCTCATAATTCAAAATAAATATCAAATCAACTTTAAAATTTCAAAATTTATATTTGTTTCCATTTGTATATCATTTCTATCATTTAACTTCCAAAATTTTATAATAAATAGAAAACAACTTCAAAATCAAAACCTTCTTACATAGGTCAACTCCATGACCATGATTCTTACAAATAAATTTTATAATTCTTGGAACATATTTACTATTTATTTCCTATTTCTTATATAAAAGCGAGATTGAAATAGGAACAAACTCATATAATATAGCTATCTCTCAATGATCTATAAAAATGTTCCAATATGTTTGGTCATAACAAAATATGGACAAATCTATATAAACTACATAACGATTCAATCTTTAATAAAATTCATTTTTCCTAACTTTTCAAATTATAAAACAACATAACATATCGTCTAGATGTTCTAAGACATAGAAAAGAGCTTAGAGTTGTATATATACCTTAGATGCTTAGATGATAGTAGGAACACTAAAGCGCCGAATTTTATTATGAGAACTTCCTGAGACAAGAAAAGAAAGAAAAATGAAATGGTGAAGAAGATGATGATGATTTCGGCCCGAGAGAGGAGATAAGGATGGGGAGATATTTTGGGTTTAAATGATATATATAGAGTAAAAGTTAGGTCTCGTTTGGTATGGTGCTTTATTTCTCTACTTTTTGTCATTAAATTTAATGAAAACGATCTAAATATATTATTATCGGTGTAACACAATACTACTCATTTAATACTCGTCTCGGTATATCTATTTTATTCCGAAAGTATTTATAGTATCTCGGGTCCGCTGCAAGCGATATATATTTAACATATTTTTATAGGTTTAAAAGCGTAGCGGGTTATTTATTAATATGTTTATGACTTAGAACATTATTATTGGAACTCTTGAAGAGCTTCAAAGAGTTGTAAACTTCTTGAAGAAATTTGAGATGAAATTAGTACTAACAATTATAATATCATCGAGATATTTGAACAATGGCCCATTAGTGCCAAGAGAAAGTACAAAAATAATTATTTGGTCCCGAAGTATCATATATAATTATTATTGAAGTAATAATATATCTTGCTAGTTAACAAGACCAGATATATTATTTGTTATTAATCTATTGGAACATAGTATACATTCACTAACACAAAACATAGAATGAAGTTAAATTATGATATGTGTTGTTCCCATTAGAACATATTCAATTTGTAGGCAATTTATTACGTGAATGCATGATACTTATATGATTATATTGAAAGATCACATACATGATCTTTATTTAGTAGTGACATTATGTCGCGGTGATATCTCCGGCTTGAGAAATGTGGCATCCATGAAACACCCATAAATCTTGATGCACGAAGAATGTCGTGAATGTGTTTAGTTTGCGAGATATGATCTAGCAAATTCATATTACTTGTGATGTAATAACCCGTTCGGTTAATTTAGATACTAATAAATTCACTTAAAATTTATTTGGTGAATTACATTTATAATTTATTAGTAGTAGCAGGACAGTCGAGTTAAGTTAAATGAATTAGTCGTTCGATAACTCGATTCGCTCGATTCGGGCACAAACTCATGTGCGGCTTTATGACTTAAGGGTTAAGTAAACCAAATCTCATCCTTATCATCTACTATTCACAAAATATCACAAACCATCATCCCTCCTTCCCTAAGCTTTGTGAGGATCACTGACAAGTTTTTCTCTTCATTCTTTGTTGCTAATAAAGATCCATAAGTTGATTATTAAAACTATCTCTTTCCTACAAATTTGAGGTATGAAAATAGAGGTTTTAGTCGATTTTAATATTTGACTTTGGTTGACTTTGGCATAACTCAATTTTGATGTTTCTAAGTTTGTTATGGGTTACATGGTATATAAGTGATGAATTGTGGTTTTAGAAGGTTGTTTGAGGGTGTTTATAGTTGGGTTGGCTTAGGTTTTAGTTGACTTTTTGGTTGATATTTTATGGAACTTTAAATGTAGAGAGTTTAATTGGGACCTTATTGTAGTTATTGTGAGGTTAAAATGGTGATTTAAAATTGATTAAAAAGGGTTAGGTTGAAAAAAAATTGTTAGGTTGAAAAAGTGTGATTTGTAAGTTGAGTTATAATTGATATTTTGGAGTATAGGTTGTTAATTATGGACTTGAGGATTAACTAGAATGACTTATAAGTTGATATGAAATGTTAAAGTAATAAGGTGGAATTCATTTGGGAAGCTTGATTAGTTTTCCATGAGGTTATTCTTCGTTGTTTTATCCGTCATTGTGAACCGTTTAGAAATTGTTCCACTAAGAGTTGGTTAATATCTTCTAGAATGCAAGTATAGTAGTAGGTTTTGAGTTATACTTTAATTTGTTTTGTTGGCGTTGATCATTGGAAAGAGCTGATTATAAATGATTGTGTTTTTCTTGAAGTTTGTGTGCTTCATGAGAGAGGTGTTCCTTTATCTCAGTTATTTTACGTACTTACTTTAAATTGTGTTAACATGTCATTGTGGGTAGATTATGTGAGAATGGTACACATGTTATTGTATGGGTATGACTATGTAGGAATGGTATACATGTAATTGATGTATGATTATGTGTGATTCATTTGTGTGATCCATAATATGATTATGCGATTGTGATACATGGCATTGAAGATTTGCTTGAGGTAAGTAATATTTGAACTCCCAACATGTTCTTGTGTTCTGTGGCCTTGTCGGCGCTTATGTGTTTCTGTGGCCTTGTCGGCGGTTGTGAGTGATTTATGATTGTGAGATGTTTAGCTGTGTGTTTGGAGATTGTTTGGGAGTAGAGTAGTTGGTTATTGAGAGGTGTTGGTTGGAGTTATGTGCTTTTGAAGGGTGACTTATTATCAGGATTTAACCCTATGTTGGATGATTAGGGGTTAGGTGACTCTCTTCCTTGTAGGATATGGCTATTGGCCTTATCTTGGTATAAGTGCGATTGTGAATCTATTATCACTTTGTTATGTGCATTGTCGGTGTTGGCTTTATACTTCGGTATAAAGTGCGGTGTGAGATATATTATCCACTGCTATGTGCATTGTTGGTATTTGGCCTTATACTTTGGTATAAGTGCGATTGTGAGATCTATTATCACTTTCTATGGTGTTGATGTTGGCCTTATACTACGGTATAAGTGGGTGTTTATTAACGATTGATCCATTCTGCCGGTAGACGGATTGAGTATATGCGCATTAGATGGTAGTATATTTATGGAGATCTGAGAGATAGAGGTGATGACTGAGTTATGAATTGTTGTTAGTCTCTGTGATTTCATGCTGGGTGATTGTGTGCTTTATTGAGACCTTCTATTATATCTTAACATGTTATGCCTGAGACCTTCTTTGGAATCTTATTGTATGACTTTATTAGGTAGTCCTGGATATATACGTATTTATTCATATTGACTATTATAATATTTGTCTGTCTCGTTCCGTATGGTAAGTTCACCCCCCTGTGTTAAGTTTTCACTAAGCTTCGCGGCTTACACCCGCACCCCAAAGCTTTGGGCGGCATTTCATTTGTGCCGGGTTGGCGGGCGGCCTAGTTGAGCCAGGTGGCTGTTGGAGAGTTTGTTCAGTGGCTAGGTGAGCATCCGGGTGGGCGAGGATCACCGATCATTTGATGTGTTGTCAACCGTTTTGATTGTTGTACTTTATTTTTCAAACTTTAGCATTGTCATTGATTGTTTTTGTCGGGATACGATCTTTCTACTTCTCGGTTATGCGACATCTATTTATTTAAGGGCATGTAATTGTATATATATGGAGTTGGTTGGTTAGATATCATCTGATGGATTGTAAATTTTAAAAAATGTTTTTGTTTTGAGAATCTTAATGGAAATCAAAATTTTGGATGAAACGAGTTGTCTTTAAGCCCAGGTCGTCAATCGGTTTTGGTGACTCGGTGTTCCGGATTATAATGATTCTCACCTCGGGCGGTCGACACAGGCGAGGTCGTTACATGTGATATATCATATGAAAGTGGTCAGCCTTGAAGATAATTGTGCGTCATGACCGATTAAAGGAAGGATATATCAAAAAAGAATGAGTTAGAAAGAATGATGAATTTGGTATTCAGCAATTGATCTTTATGATAATCATATTTCACTGAATGCTTCCTACCTCAATATTGGCTTATCAAATACATATAGGACTCGATACGATTAATGGATACATTAAAATTAATGGTCATGAGGGGAGCTAATACGCGTTGGCCTCTTTCACTTAATCAAGATTTTGGCAAGGATTTTCTGGCAAGGTTTTTAATGAGGCAACATTGTATGTATATGTTAAGAATAATGCACTCTTTTCTTTCACCAGAATTTTTATAATGAAAATTTTGAGAACATATTAAATGATTTATCGGGGAATGAATTATGTTAGTAGTGGATGTCAATAGGTCTCTTGTAATACCTATAAATAGGCCTCTATATATTATGTTAATTACATAATAAAATCTCTCTTTCCCAATTTTATTGTTGCCTCTATTTAATACTCTTGTTCCAATTATTTTATAACAGTAATAATCTAACGTAATATGGTAGTAATTATTGATTTTGAGATGCCAAATGTTTAAGCATACCATTAAACATAAGTAAAAGTAGACCGAATCCTCGAAGACGGAAAAGATATAATCTTTTGGTAACGAAATGGCTTCTTCCGATGCCGACAAGTTGATCTCCAAAGCTGATAAGCTGTCTCTCTCTCTCTCTCTCTCTCTCTCTCTCTCGTTGCAATCTTAATTATGTTAATTAGCTTAT
This sequence comes from Lithospermum erythrorhizon, assembly GCA_019722365.1. Taxonomy (NCBI): domain Eukaryota; kingdom Viridiplantae; phylum Streptophyta; class Magnoliopsida; order Boraginales; family Boraginaceae; genus Lithospermum; species Lithospermum erythrorhizon. Next base: position 10,872 of record JADFUC010002103.1, on the reverse strand, counting down.
GCAATCATTAACGAAATTGATCTTAACTGGGTATTTATATGTGATTGACTTAGAATTCGTTCTTTGCACCAATATTTTCAGATTTGTTTGTTTAAATGATTAGCTATTTTGCATTACTCCCTCCGTCTTAAAATAGTTAATTATTTAGGAAAAAACATTTTCGTGTCTACTAATTTTCGATCCTTAATAAATTAGTTTTGAGCTAAGTGATCAAGTATTATAATACTGAGGGAGTAATAAATTTACGAACATTTGTGTTAACCCCAGGGCGGACCGGTGAATGTTCGTGTCTGGTGAGTCGAACAGATGCTTTTTTTTAAAAGAAAAAAATAATAGAGGTTATTTGTGTTTATAGTTCAATATATTAAGTGTTTTGAACATCTACTCCAAAATCTATTCCGATTTCGAACACCCACTCCATAATACCTAGATCCGGCCCTGGTTAACCCCATCATGTATGTTTGTGGTTACTAATCGATTCCCAATACCTTTTTTAGAGGATTTCTCCTAAACGGGTAGGGGATTCGGATACTACACAATACTACCCCTATAATCATATAGAATGAAGTGCAAACAATATTTACTATTTAAGATAGATAAGAAGTGTAGTTAGTGTTATAAGCCATTTTGATTTATTGCATTATATAGAAGAGTCGGAGAGCATAAAATCTTTGGAAATACTCAATTCCAAAATTGTAAATAGTAGAAAATGCTTATAATAAGTGAACAAGCTCGTAAATAATTTGGAAAAAGTGATGTGCTTATGCTTGTTGTTATGCAGAACGAAACTGACCCTGACAAGGTGGAGTGCCGATTGGAGGAGTGCCACAGCTTTGTATGAGCAGGCTGGTAATCTTTAGGATGTCATTCCCTTACAAAGTTCAGAGAAATACATAATGTAGAACATTCACATACATTATCGTGTTTGCGATATTTACTCTTCTACTGCAGCAAATTCATACCGGGTTTCCAAGAAATATGAGAAAGCAAAAGAAGCATTCGAGAAAGCTTCAAAAGGCCAAGAGATGCTCTCTTCGTATCCTGCTTAACTTAATTTTGTTCCCATTAGTATCGAAAATATATTATCATTTGTGTTGATGTTCTGGAGCATCCTTAATGACTAAATCAGGCCTTGGGATGCTGCAAAGCACATGGAATCTGCTGCTGCTCTAGCCAAGGAATTAAAAAACTGGACTGAAGTTGCTGATTTCTATAAACGAGCAGCTGAGTTGTATACTGAATGTGGACGGGGACAACCTGCATCAGATGCACTAGCGAGGGCTGCTAGGTATGCATCTGCTACTTTATTTTATATAAATGTTGACTTCCTTGGGGTATCAATATCTTTATAATCAATGAGAAAATGACTTACTGCATGCCATTCAAGATCTGATGTAGCTGTGATATATCTGAAACGTTACTTGGTTTAATCTATTTGATTCCTAACAGCTTCATTGTTTTTGCTCAAAATTATTTTAGAAGATGCTAATATATAAATTCTTATATGTTGATACCACTGTTTGAAACTGAGTGGCTAGTGTTTAAGTTGATCTCCTATTTGCGGATTAACCATGTATTAAGCACTTTATGCCAAGGATGTTGATCCCTTAGTTCTTCACTTCCTCCAATTTATTTAATCATCATCTCTCTTTTTCTTCCCTACTGCTTATATTCATTGCAATGTTGTTCACTGTGTGCCCGGGATACCAGTAGCTCTTGTAATAGTTAACAATTTTGCAGTCGTGCTGCTCTCACAAATAGCAACAACTACATTTCACCATCTAGCTGTTACCAAGAATCCCTACTCTCCTATTTGTTGAAATGGCTTCCCAACAAACAAATTTACTCCAAACGTGGAAACTTTTTTTTCTTGCCAATTTGCTTTTCGTCCATACTACGCGCATTTTTCTAATGGCCCCTTATATTCTTTTTATCTTTTCTGCCTCTGGCCCTGTTTTATCTTTTTGCGCCTCTGCCCCTATCTCCATTTTTAACACCAACGAAGTCTCTATAATATCGATTGCACAAACGACTATTTTGTTCTAACATCAACTAAAGTATGTATTTTACATAATTAAAATAGAACCCCATACTTTTTTTCTTTTAACACACCCCCACCCTAACACCCCGTCTCTCCCCTAAATTATACTATTTTTATCTCTACACCCTTACCCCTATCCCTACCCCCACCCCTACCTTACAAATTCCCTAACTATAGTTATATTTATCTTTGACACACTTTACCCTACCCCTTACCCCTCATTCCCTACCTTCTACCCTTTTATCCCACAAATTCCTATATAAATATTTTCTTTGACACACATTACCCTACACCTATCCCAATCTCTTGCTCACGCTCCTCCCTTAAACTATAGTTATTTTCTTCTTTCACACATTTTATCCCAGGCCGTTTGTCCCCTACCTCTGAGCCTCTCTGCCTCCCCACCCCACAAGCCCTCATCATAGTCATTTTCTTCTTTCGACACACTTTATTCTACCTTTTTAGTTTCACCCCTACCTCCCCCAATCCCCTAATTAGGCTCAATCCAGAATATTTTTTCTTTTTCACACACTTTATCTTTACCCCTACCCCTCATAAGATGCATCAAAGAAGTTAAAATGACTATAGTTTCAGTGACTGCGTAGTGCTGGGTAACTAAGTAAGTCGCTGCCAAAGCAAGAAAACGCACTATAGCCTCAGTGGACCTGGTGTGCGCGGAGGTGGTGTGTTGCCTCAAAGATTAAAAACACTATAGTTCAGTGGACTGTGGCGGTAGTGGCAGCCTGGGTGTGGTAGCTTAAAGTGTATCAAAGATAAAAATGACTATAATTTAGGGGGCTAAAGAATAAAAGTATGGATTCTATTTACTACGTAAATGTTCCCTATACTTTGGGCTTAAATATAAGGCAAAATAGTCATTAAAAATGGGGAAAGTGATTCAAAAAGCCTTAAAAAAGATAAAAAAGCTCTTAGGAACTGCATCTAAAGACGCAAAGATAAAACCAACTAAAAATAAAGATAGTATGTGGACCAAAAGCAATTAGCTCTCGTTTTTTACTGCATGAACTGCCAATACAAGACGCTTGAGAAAGAGTTATTTAAGGCTTGTCCCAACAATACACCTTCTAGATTTAAGCTACAGACATTACTGTTTTTCCTTTTGTAATAATCCATTTGAGGCTAAGTGGAGAATTCAGTAAGTTGGTGAGAAGCCTGATTTTTTTCTGGGGAACATAGTGGTTTTCCTTTTGTTTTGGGTGCAGAGCCAAAATATTGTTTGGATGTTTAGTTCCAACCTTTTCTTGATCAGTTGGAGTTTGAATTTCGATACCATAGTGCACCCAGCTAACATCTCAAACAAGTGAGATTGCATAAGTTAATCATATGTTGTTACCCACGTTCTAGTGCAAGAATATTCAATATTTAATCTTATTAACTCGACACATTTTTTTAATTTCTTTTTTGGGAGATGAATATATACATGTTTCCCACTGTTGTTTGTCAGATTTAAGCTTCAGACACAACTGTTTTTTAATCTTATTCTTCTGTTTATGTTTCATTACTTATCTTAAGTTCTTGTCAGTTTTACTAATTCTATTGACATATTTCACGCAATTGTTAATTTTAAACTTAGTGCTTTAGAAGATGCTGTACCTGACAAAGCTATTGAGCTGTACACTGAGGCTTGTGCTATTCTTGAAGAAGATGGAAAGGAACAAATGACCTTTGATCTCTATCGTGCTACCACTTCAGTTTATTTGAAGCTGGAAAAGTGAGTTTAAGTTCTGCAGTAGATATTATTTTACATAAGTTCTTATTGTGTATAAAAAATCAACATACGATGAAAATAGGAGATAACTGAGAAGAGAATAAGTGTTGTTAACTTACATTTTATTTTGTCAGGAGATGTCTAATGACTTGCAAAAACTAAAAACTTTTGAATCAGGCATACCAGTAAAATTTACAGAGTAGTGGTAGGATATGGTTAAAGAAATAAGAGAGTTTGGTTTAGCAGAATTGATTGTATTATTTGGTTAAGCTTTTTCCTGAGAAGTGTCAGCTTATGAGTAATCTCTATAAGGAAGGATAAATGGATGATCAGAAGATCTAAGTGCAATTCTTTTCTTGGCATTTCTCATTCTTACTTTTTTCCTCCTTCCTGCTATCTAATGTTGTTATAACAAAATTGAGTTTTGGAATTTTGCTAAAACTGGAAACCTCAAAGTTACATTTCAAAATTGGGAGCATAATATCTATGGTCTCCTAATTGTACGCTTCTAGTATAATTCTATGAATTTTGATTCAAGTTACCTAGTGACGTGCAGATATACAGATGCTGCAGCTTGTCTGTTGACTTTGGCTTTAGCAGCAGATAAGAGCAATGCTACCCACAGCCAAAGCAAGGTACTGAAAATTATTGACACCAATATCATTTAACTGAAGAGCTGGACCTCCTGTATATCATTAAATGACTGCTCTTTTCTCGAGCACTGCTTCCTTTGTTGTCCAATAATTGTAACTCCGTAGCCATCTGCAATTATGCATATAGAACAGTCTATCAGATGTCACCATGACTCTAAAGTCTGAAGGAATAGTTCAATCACTTCACGCATCGTATTTTCTATTATAGCATCTACTGCATAAAATTTAAAGTTTTAAACTCTGGTGATGATGAAACATATTGTTTTGCAGGCATATTTGAGTGCAATAGTTGTGTACCTGTATGCTCATGACTTTGTGCAAGCTGAGAAGTGCCATAATGATTGTTGCCAGTAAGTTTTTTATTCATCTATTTAATTTTTATTCCTTATATCACTGACACAGGTGGAAATTGATTGAGTAGATCTGCTCTCTGTTTAGATGGGAAGGTATTATTTAACTTGTAATATTTTGGTTTGTAAAGCAGAGTTGTAGACACATTGTCTTTTTCTGTTTAGATGTGGATTGGGAAAAACTGCATCTTTGTTCCTGGGGATAAGACATATTAGCAATATCGCAGTTTAGGCCATGCTCTAGCTGCCGTAGTGTTAAAACTGAGATTGTGTCACTTAATGTAGTTGAAAGTGCAGATTGGCTGATCTTCAACAATGCTTCTTTTACCAGCCTAATGCCCTTGTTTGATTTCTAGTTCATCTGCTATAGCTTAGAGATCTATTTCCTTACCGAGTTTCTCATTTCTGCAGGATTGAGGCATTTTTAACCAGTGATCAGAATCGTTGTGCTAATAAACTTCTTTCAGGATATAGAGAAGGTGATGTTGAAGAGATCAAACGTGTGGCTAACTCCAGCATTATTTCCAATCTTGATCACATGGTAAGATTCTCAGATGAATCTAATGAACTCCTAATAATTCCGACCTGGGCTTAGACAACTAACATTGAACACAACTAAACACTCAAAATTCGTTTCTTTTATCCATGTTTAAAAAAGATCATCAAGCTGGCAAGGAAACTACCGACTGGCGACGTTAAGGATATCAAGACTGATGGAGCCAAGGAAGAAGAAGAAGCATTCGATGAAGATGATCTTACTTAGTCCTTCAAGATTGCTATGTCTACTTCTTCATCTGGGATTTTAAAGTTGTATAAATATTGGGAATAACAGATCGACCATTATTCCATACTTGTATCATCTGGTACCTCCAAAGGTCAATATCAACAGTGGATCACTACTTGAGCCTATAAATTTGACAGATTGGTTACTGGAAGTATAATGTTGTATATTGGAAACCAATGAGGGAAATTTATTGTCAAGTTGAAATTTCGTAGGCTAGAAAAATGTGAACTTGTAAAACAAACGAAAAGCACCTTCATTCATACACTTCTAGATGGACTTTTGCTACATGATCACGGACCTTAGAAATGCTCAATTCTAGTTTAGAGAGTCGATTAGGAAGATCAAATGTTTGTGTCCCATCTTTTTGTTGAGCAGGATGGTATTTGGCAAAGAAAATATAAAAATGTATACAAGTTAAAAGAGAGGGTTTACTAGTTAGTTTGCCAATTTTCTACAGATGTGTGTCTTGTTAATTTTATTAATTTTTTTTTTTTTGAATCTTCTAATAAAAGTTTGCAATTTTATAAAAATAGCCTCTAAGTTCTTATTTATTTTGAAATAGTTGCATATACAATGTAAAATATTTGTAGACGTAGTCAAAGTTGTTATAAAGATAAAATTACCCTTCATATATTTTTGACACAATTAAGACCTCTAATTATTAATATAATCAAATAAAAATAATGTTCACCTTCATCTCCAATATTCTTTATCCTACAATTCCCTTATGCAATGTTTTCTACCATATAGATGCAATGTATTCTCATGTTCACGAAGAATGAAAAAACATCTAAAATATATTTTAATTAAAGCGTATATAGTTTATAACTTCTGCTCAAACAGAATTAAAGAACGATTCTTAATAATACACTCCGTAAGTCTTTGGGTGTATGAAGAGGTTCGAGCAATTATCTAGGCGGGAGTAATAATAATTCAACTAATACTAAATTGTGAAATGGAATTATGGATTGACCCTTTTAGGTGATATTGAAGATACGTAATGTGAAAATGGAAGAATGGTATCGGTATCCTTCATTCAGGTGTACATTATGATTTACAAGACAAAAGGTTACAATGAATGTTAAAATTTTGCAATTGTAAAGAAAGTCGGTACCAAATGTAATTAAATTTTTGTGAAGCATAAAATTATAAAGGTAATATTGTCATAAAAAATATTGTGGATCGCATGTATAAATTTTTTACAAGTGTATAGCAATCGTGATTTTTCATCCATTTTAACGTTAAAATTGGATAGAAGAGAAAATTCAAAAATAGTACAAATTTTAGTGGGCCACGAAATTAAGCTTAAATATTAAGGATCTTTAATTTCTCACAAGGTTAGGGGTTAGTGTAAGGAGTGGGCTTAGTGGGAGTCTCCCAAAAGAGAAAGACATTGGTTGAAGCCGATGCATATCTATGAAAATGGATCTCTTCCATTATTCAATCGGATTTATGAATTCGCCTATTAATTCATCATCCGCAAACCAAACCAAACCAAAAAAAAGAGAAAAAAAAATAATGTAAGTCGAAAGTATTTGTTTATCCAATGTGCATATATATACTCCAAATCGAGTTTATCAATACGCCTTAACTTTCATAGTTTTCTCAATACTCCAGAACCCGAGGAAGCCAGATTTGACCACCTTCATTATTCTCAAAAAATAGACACGTGGGACCTTCTTCAAAGTTACAACAGCCTTTCATTCCAGCCCATGGCGATCATCACTCAAAGTATATAATTCTTGAAAGTGGGCGTACCTAATAATTCATTCTAACAGTTTTCCCATCCAAAGTCCATTTTGATGCAAACCAAAGTTGCTTATACTAGAAAAGGCATAGATCGAACTCTTGAATTCCACCTCAGATGAGTTAGTACTTGAAAGATTCGTGTGTTAAGTAAAAAAATGATTGCCCTGCTTAACATGCCTAAAAGTTTGTAACATCTTTCTTTACCTTCCTAAGTCGATAAATCAATCTTCCAAATTTAATGCCTCTTCATCATTTGTCGAAATGAATAGAACGTATTACGCTCCTAACCGATGTTTGTGGGAATTGGTGGTTCATCAAACCGCCGTATGTTTGTCGGATGAAATATCACGTATGGTTTGAATGATCTTGAGAATTCCATTAAAGTTGCATATCGCAGCCTTTAGAAATAAGTGAAGTTACAACCTCAACGCAGTAGGCTTCTCCACTCCTCGATTCGGGTCAAGACCTATCGCCTTGAGCTCATTTATATTAGACTAACAAAATACAAACCTCTTTTCACAGGATGACTCGCCGTCTAATTGGGGTAATGGATCACAATCCTCAATTGGGTGGAAACATGTAGTCTTATCAAGACCGGAGAAAACCATCCCCTAAGATTATCAAAATAGCAATATGTTCAAGCTTTCTTCGAGGTTCAAATATGATTCTCAACAATGTTATTGATGTATAAAAGTTGGGGTGAAGTTTTTCTCACGCACTCAAGTGTTAGTAATCCACGACGCCGTTATGTTATAACAAGTAGGTCGCCTGCTTCAAGTGTAGACGCTGCGAGATAAAAACTATTATTGGGCCTTACATAATTTTTATGATAATCGCCGGAGAATTAAGTGCACTGTGGGGAGATCTCATTGTTACGAGAGTCCAAGTTAAGAAGGATTTCTCAAGATATTGATTGAAGATTTAAGATTCACGCCTCGCTTTCGTAAGTTGTATGAGATCCTCGGAAGAGATTCTTTGCGGGGTTATGCAAACGAGTAGGAGTCGGTGACAAGGAGTTTCCATACTTATCCTCTCATTCGTGTGTATATATAGTTATTCAAATTTTCACAAGAACTAGCGCGGCTTTTATTTATTCACAAAAGAACCTATTCAGAAGAGACAAGCTCGACGAAGGAACAAAGTTGTGTAGGTTAGTTGTGTTAGTAGTTCCCTCTATAAACTGCTAATTGATGTACGTGTGTTATATTATTATAACATACTTTTGATAGAGAATATTGTAGTGATACTTGTGAATCCACGCTGGGAGAGTGTGTGACAAGGAAGGGTAGAAGATAGGTGGATCCTAGTCTTAGTTACTTGTAATTGAAGGTTAGTTAGGGCGTCGAGAAACGTGGAGTGCGTGTATAAGTCCCTACTTGTAATTACTTCAAATATTAGTGGAATCCTTCCTAGGTAGGTCGCCTTTGTCGGCGCCTATCGGGCAATCGAACCGGCAAACAATCTTGTGTGTTTTATTATTTTTCTTGTCACAGTTATTTTCATTGGTTTCGTGTAACCAAGTGTCTTGACTGTTGGAAGGACACTTGGCTATATTGACTGATTCACTTTTTCAATTGACATCAGAGCGGGTACTCGATATACGTAGCTGGAAAATGGTACCAATCAACGGAAGTAACCGAAGGAGGCTCGATCTCTCGTCCCCCCAAGTTGGACGGAAGTAACTACCCCTATTGGAAGGCTCGCATGATTGCCTTTCTCAAATCCGTAGATTCGAGAACCTGGAAATCAGTTCTTCGTGGATGGACGCCGCCCACTCAAGTCCTTGGCTGGCGAGGTTGTTCGCTATCAACCTGAGGTTGATTGGACTCCCCGCCGGTGGATGAACTTGCTCTGAAATGACAAGGCACTGAATGCAATCTTTAATGGTGTGGACTGAATGTCTTCAAAATGACGCTAAATGTACTATTGTTGCAAAGGAGGCTTGGGAGATATTACAAACTACCTATGAAGGAACTCTGAAGGTTCGTATGTCCAGGTTACAACAATTAACAACTAAGTGGGAAACTGCTAAGATGGAGGAAGAAGAGACTATTACTGAGTATAGTAATCGAATCAATGACATGGCAAATGAGTCCTTTGCACTAGGAGAACCCATGACTAATGAAAAACAAGTGCGGAAGGTTCTGAGATCTCTCCATAAGAAATTCGAGAACAAAGTCACTGCCATTGAAGAAGCCCAAGATTTAAGTAACATGAGGTTGGATGAACTAATTGGAAATCTCACCACATTTGAAATGAAACCGATTCAAAACGGTATCGATAAAAAGAAAGCGGTCAAGCTCAATGCAAGTTATAAAGAAGGAGAAGAAGGTAAATCTTGTTGAAACCATGAGTCTCATCAGCTGGCGCGATGGTGCGAGCGCGAGCGAGCGCGCGCGAGCGCGAGCGACAGCGATGGCGAAAGCGAGCGAGCGCGCGAAAGCGCGAGCGCGAGCGCGAGCGAGCGAGATGAAAAGTTCAATAAGAAACCATATGGAAGCGCTGATATGACAAAAAGCAATGATCGTCGGTTTGACAATTGGAAGAAAATTAATAGAGTGGAAGTAGTTGGAAATAGTGGGCCTCTACAGAGTAAGGGCAAAAGCATACAGTGCAGGGAATGTGAAGGATTTGGCCACATTCAAGTTCAGTGTCCTAATTATGTCAAGAAGCAGACAAAAAGTTACTACTCCACGCACTCAGATGAGGAATCAGACAGTGAAAAGGAGGATACAGAGAGCAATGTGAGCAACTTCGTGGCATTTACTACAACAGGTCGAAGAGAATCCAATTACACCCTCACCGATAATGTTATCCATGATCCCACAATGAACACGGCAGTTAAGTAACAAATGAGGAACTGATTGCCAATTATCGACGGGTATACAACAACGGTCTAAAACTAGCCTAAGTTTACATCATTTACTACAGTGTCGAAAGGAGCTATTGAGAGCAAACACTGAATTGCTTAGAACTATAGCAGAGCAGAAAGATGAAATAGGAGTCTTGGAAGGAAAGATCGAGAACATGACCAAAGGTATTAGAATGATGAACTCCAGTACGAACATTCTTGATGAGATTCTAGAAAAAGGGATTAGAAGGAAAGATACAACTGGAATTGGAGCATCTATCTTCACAAAATACAAAAATCATGCAACAAGAAAAAGGGATCATGTGGGAAATTTGTATCTCGCTCAAGGAGTGTCTTCAATCAATCGGCAAGCGAAAAAAGAATGAGGAATATTAGGTGGAGGTGTCATACCGCGGAAAGAAAGCGGCATATTACTCCATAATCGCTATAAACTCTATGGTAAATTTGAATCATATTAATTCTATAAATAGCATTCATGAAGAAAAAGCAAAAATATTTTCAACAATAATAGTCCATAAAACTCTTTACCAATGCGGGTAATGACGAATACTCCATGAGTAATAAATAAACAGTGGTGTCTCAAAATTTGCACTGATATAGTCTTTTTGATAGGAATTGCACCAATAGGCAAATTTACAACAGCACGGTATATTTTTTCCTATTTAGCAATACGTAACTGAACGAAGTACAACAG